>JAWQFJ010000457.1:0-16378 GCA_034096865.1 Theodoxus fluviatilis
GATGGAGGAGTCTATTCAGGCTTTCTTTGAGAGTGTTGCAGTGCCTGTTCCTGACAAGAAGCATGTCACAAAATCCGGCAAAGCTGCAGCAATTTTGACAATGCCTCTTCGTGATCTCTTCGAGGACTTCAGAGCGACACACCCGGGGGCAACAAATGTGAGTTTGGCACATTTTGCAAAGTGCACACCGCTGCACGTTCACCCTCGATGGAATTGGAGATTGCGGTTGTGCTTGTGCGAGTATTGCACAAACGTCGATCTCAAAATCCAAGCTCTGAATACCATTGCTGCAAGGATGAACAACACTGCCAGGATACGTCATGGCTACCATGCTGTTGATCTGGTGATGTGGACGGGCCGATGGCAGGTGGAAGAAAGACTGTGCGTACAGGGACTGTGCACAGTGCATAAACAAGTCCTTGGCGCAACATGTCCAACGCCTTCTTCATCAGCAGGACCCTGTCACCTGGTTCAAGTGGGACACCCAGATCACCAATGACCAGGGAAAAAAGGTAATGTTTAATTCTTATCATACTACATTGCAACTCTGTTTTAAGTCTAAATTTGTATCTATTTTCCTGTGTATGTTTTTTTCTACACAATATAATTTGGGGTTCTGTTTAAGGTTTCTCGCAAGATGAAGATCCGAAAGGCTGGCACAATGTTGGAGCTTGTCCAAGAGCTTCAGGAAGAAGTCATCTTTCTGGCTGCTCACCTGTTCCGTGCCAGCTGGCAGCAGATGCAGTTCACTGCCATGAGGACCGCTGCTCCCGTTCCACGCAACACGGTGGGCATGGTGCTTGACTTTGCGGAGAACTTTACTTGCTTGTCCCAGGATGAAATCCAGGCAGCCCACTGGTACCACGAGCAAGTAACAGTTCACCCCATGGTCACGTACTATGCTTGCCCTGCTTGTGGGGAGACTGTGACAGAGTCCCTCGTCTGCATCAGTGACGACCGGCGCCATGACTACGATGCAGTCTACGCCTTCACTGTCGTGGCGATGGATCACCTCACGACCACCAGAGGGCTTCCCGTAGAGCACATGATCCAATGGAGCGATGGCTGTGCAGCCCAGTATAAGTCCAAAGGCCCATTCGCTGATATTTTGCATGCCATCCAGGACTTCGGCTGTACATGGGAGCGCAACTTCTTTGGATCACGCCACGGGAAAAGTGCATCGGATGGAGAAAGCGCAGTCATAAAACACAGCGCTGCGAATGCCGTGAAAGCGGGGGCGGCCAACATCGACAACGCCAAAGATTTGAGTACTGTTTCAGCAGCAGGCTCAACAAGCAACCTGGGGATGGAGAGTGCAACGGCCATTTCTTTCAGTCGTTCTTTGGGGTCCCGCAGACCGACATCCAGAGGGGTCGAGGTCGAGTGGTCAAGTGAGGCAGGAGATTGGGACAGGCAAGCTCTCCAACCTGAACATCCAGCTCCAGATGGCCCTCCACCAGTGACTCCCCAAATCCACACCCCCATTGCTCAAGAAGCGCCGGCCCCCGCTGCTCCTCAAGTGCCACCCCCTGCTCAAGCACTGACCCCGGCTGCTCCTCAGGTGCCACCCCCTGCTCAAGCCAGACCTGGTTACCCCAAAGTTTGCCTGTGCGTACTCACTGGTTCAGATATGCGTATATTTTAAAAACTGTGCGTATTTTTTGCGCGGACCGACATTTCAAAAATGCAGCTTTTGGTTTGCACAATGATACTCTGCAGTCAGTCAACGACACCCAAAAAAAATTTGAAGTGGCAATGCAAGTGAAGAGTTAACTGCCCCTTGACCACACACACACTCGATTTGCCTTATGGTGGCCGCCACCCTGCCTGACGTTCTGACTTTGCCTGTCCGGGGAGTTTCACCGACATTACTGTTACACTGTTCATGTTCGCAACTAGAGCATCACACACACAGTAGGCCTATTCAAACGTATCCAAGCGGCTAAACAATCAAAATCGCAATTCAACTGCGCAAATTAATCTTCTCTGAAGAAACGGTGATGCTACCGAAATGCATTCAATCAAAAGTTTGAGCAGCAGTCGAAAGGCAAAAGGAACGCTAGAAAGGGTTCTGTCAAAGAGTTCTGGGAGCACAGGGCAGCCGTCGTGCTGCAGATAACCGAATAAATAAACACGAACAATGTGGAGCAATCACACTGTGAAAAGTGCGGGGGTCACTGGCCCTAGGCCTGTGGAACCCGCAGTCACTCTCCGCAGTCATCTCCCGACCTGGATGAGGCAAGGACACAGAAGGCATTGTTTTATCTAAACCCGGACATGTTACTTTTTGTCACGTTTGTGTCCAACATCAGCTTCGGGCCCTGGAGTTAGGTCGCAGGGACCACCCGTTGAGAGTCAAATGTGGGATGGAGTTATGACATTGATATAAACCGTACGAGGCCGTACAGCTACCTACCAAAACAAATTCGGTAGCCGTACCGCACGGCTACGGAACCTCTTCCAAGAAAATGTGCTTACCGTATATCCTCCAGGAACTTGAAGTGATCAAGCCTATGATTTTCAGTACAGTGCAGGTTGGATAAAACAACCAAGAAATACACACACACACACACACACACGCACACAAATACACACACACACAAACACGCACACACACATAGAGGGAAAGTGTGAGAGAAAGACAGAGAGAGAGAGAGAGAGAGAGAGAGAGAGAGAGAGAGAGAGAGAGAGAGAGAGAGAGAGACAGACAGAGACAGACAGAGACAGAGAGAGAGAGAGAGAGAGAGAGAGAGAGAGAGAGAGAGAGAGAGAGAGAGAGAGAGAGAGAGAGAGAGAGAGAGAGACACTCAAACTTCAACGGAAACAGGGCCTGTATCCAGAACGGCGAGTTATTTTAACTCCGATTTATCTCTAAAGTAAACTCAGAGGATTCCAACTGTCTGTTCCGCTCTCCCTTGGCTGGAACACCGTTCTGGGTACGGGCCACGCGTGCCAGACGTGGACTTTATCGCGCGAAATTGCACATTTAGGATTACGCAAAAGCTGCATTTTTTCCCGCGTATTTTTTCAGAGGCATACGTAATTTTCGTATTCCATTTTTTCTTGCGTATTAATACGCAAAATTCGTACGGGTACCCAGGTCTGTCAAGCATCGACCCCGGCTGCTCCTCAGGTGCCACCCCCTGCTCAAGCACTGACCCCGGCTGCTCCTCAGGTGCCACCCCCTGCTCAAGCACTGACCCCGGCTGCTCCTCAGGTGCCACCCCCTGCTCAAGCACTGACCCCGGCTGCTCCTCAGGTGCCACCCCCTGCTCAAGCACCGACTCCTGCTGCTCCTCAAACAGCTGACAGCCAGAGAAGAGAAGATGACCGGTCCGGTGTGGAACCAGAGGAACAGTTGCCAGCAACGTAAACCAACTTTTAAATTTAATTTTCCTTTCAACTATGTCTATGAGACGTAAAAGAAAATTAAATTAAAACATGTAAAATTCTTGCTAATTCTTCATCTTCAGAACATATTACACCAGATATGTGTATAAAATGGCATAAGCATGTGCTATTCAATAATAAGATTTAAATTGCTACGTGTTTGTTTTTTCCAGAAATGTGCGGTGTGGCAGCTGGGTGTCTGTGGAGTTTCCCTGTGGGAAAAAATTTGTTTCATACAAAGGAACAGTAAGTGTAAAGTTTTCCTCAATTATTTGTAAAAGTTGGATTTTCAAAAGGAATGGTAAATGTGAAATGAATAATTACTTCTTTTTTTAAATTCTCTCCAGTGAATGTAAATGCATCAAAATCTTAACAGGCATTAAAAAAAATATTTGTTTTAAAAACAGTGCACATATTGCATCAATCTTACGTCTAAATCACAGGTACTTGCATGTTTCAGGTGCAAGAGATTTGACCTGATGAACTGGTGGTAAAGTTCCTTCGGAGAAAGCAGGAGGCAAACTACTACTTCTTCCCAGGGGTGGATGATATTTCCGTAGTCCCTACTTCCGATGTGACCATTATTCCTGACCCCACCTTCAATGCCAGGGGGCATTATTTCTTTTGAATAACTGTTGTTTATTACCTGTGCCTTTTTTATATTGACAATTAAGTTAACCACTTTTGAACATTTGCATTTTCATGTCAAATCATTATATCTGTTTGTTCGTCTCCGAGTTACATCGGTGATTCATTTTTCATTAATTTTTCAATATATTAGCAACGTTTGTTTAGTTTTGTCCACCATTTTTCTTTCTGTTCCAGTTTGTGTTTGGCAATTTTACTTAAAATAAATCTGGTTGCATAATCAGCTTTATTTAGTAAGGTTTAAGGGAAGAGGGTCTAGCCGTTTCTTTGTTACAAAAGTGATGTTTCCATGTTACATCGGTGACCATTTTGCCTTATTTTGGAATAACTTTGTAAGATTTTGTCTTATAACAATAAATCTGTGTATATATGCTATTGTGAAGGTTAAATACATATTAGTCTTGATGGATGCCATGTATGAGCATGTTTTGATCAGGAGACCGTAAAGTCATTAACATTTTTATATTAAAATTTTGTCAAATGCAAGATTCTTGAAAAACAACATTTATTTTCTTTGGATGTTGTCATTTCATATTTTGTCCTTTATAGTGGCTTGTGATTCTAACAATTATTACTAAATAAAACATCTTTTCATCCTAATAAATGCAATTGTTTGGTCTTTTTTTGTTTCCGTGTTACACGGGTGATTTTGCACTCATGGTCCAAATAATGCTTAATATGTGCCAAACTGACAGCAATGTTAAATTTTTTGTGGTCAAAACTGAAAATATACACCCTGAGGAGTGTGTAAATAGTATTAACTAAGTTTTCTTTGAAGATTTAATTTTTGGTCATGATGTCACGCACAGAGGTTCAGATTCTGAGACACACCCTGCTACTGCTGGGTTACATTCCATTTTCTGTTAAGATCAAATTTTTTTCTTTTTCTTTTTTTTTGGCCACATTTGTGATTGTGATTTTAAGGCAATGTGATTTCCATTGATAGTATTGATGTGTTAGCTGTGATTTCATGAACTTATGCTGTGTTCTTTTAAAACTATGTATTCAACATGTCTATGACTTGTCAAAACTATGTATTCAACATGTCTATGACTTGTCAAAATCTTTTTTTTTTTTTTGGCCACATTTGTGATTGTGATTTTAAGGTAATGTGATTTCCATTGATAGTATTGATGTGTTAGCTGTGATTCATGAACTTGTGCTGTGTTTCTATGTATTCAACATGTCTGTGACTTGTCCCAGCTATTCATTGTGTACATTGTTTTGTTTTTTGTATATTTTTCTTGTCACTTTCAAGACTTTAGCAATGATTCAAAGTATCTAATATATGAAATTATATGACACATGTCAGAGAAATACTGAAAGTTTGCAATCTGCAGTGCCATCCGTATTTGATGTGTATCAAGTATTTTGGTCTTGTGTAACTAATGCCCATTTTTTAAATGTATAAATGCATCTAACATTTATTAAACTTCAAGTTAGATTCAAAAGTTAGCAGAAATGTATTTCCCTTTGATTTAATTAGACTTCAAAGCTGTTTGTGTAAGTGTTTATTTATTTTACTTGCTGCCACTTGCTGCCTGTGCAGTCTTGGTAATTTTTGGGGGTAGGGAAGATTAAGACCCTAGAAATAATCTGTATATATATTTTCGCTGTCTGTGTGTGTGTCTGTGTGTGTGTGTGTCTGTGTGTGTGACACTCATACGTTTCCACAGTTTTATTCCGATCGACTTGAAACTTGGTATGGGGTTAGGTGTGGACCCGGGTCGGGTCAACGTGGGGTTAAAAAAATGGTGTTGCCATGGTAACCGGAAGTGGGCACAAACAAGATGGCCGCCGAAAACTCACAGTGCTCCGATTTGACCGAAATTTGGTGTGTCGGTAGGTACAATCGAATGATGAAGATCTGTGAAGTTACCATGGTTACGTCACGAGAAAAACAAAATGGCGGCTGAGTAAACAGTGGACGACTGTGTCGAAGGCGGCGAAGCCGCCTGAGACACAGGAGTTCCCATCGACTTAAAACTTGGAATGGGGTTAGTTAGATGTGGGCCGGGGTCAGTTCATGGTGGGGTTAAAAAAAAATGGCGTTGCCATGGTAACCGGAAGTGGGCACAAACAAGATGGCCGCCGAAAACTCAAAGTGCTCCGATTTGACCGAAATTTGGTGTGTGGGTAGGTCAAGTCACATGATGAAGATCTGTGAACAAATTTCTCGGTTACCATGGTTACGGCACAAGAAAAACAAAATGGCGGCAGAGTAAACAATGGACGACTGTGTCTCAGGCGGCGAAGCCGCCTGAGACACAGGAGTTCCCGTCGACTTGAAACTTGGAATGGGGTTAGGTGTGGACCGGGGTCAGGTCAACATGGGGTTAAAAAAATGTTGTTGCCATGGTAACCGGAAGTGGGCACAAACAAGATGGCTGCCGAAAACTCAAAGTGCTCCGATTTGACCGAAATTTGGTGTGTGGGTTGTTCAAGTCAAATGATGAAAATCTGTGAACAAATTTTTCAGTTACCATGGTTACGTCACGAGAAAAACAAAATGGCGGCAGAGTAAACAATGGACGACTGTGTCGAAGGCGGCGAAGCCGCCTGAGACACAGGAGTTTCCATCGACTTAAAACTTGGTATGGGGTTAGATGTGGGCTGGGGTCAGGTCATGGTGGGGTTAAAAAAAGGTGTCGCCATGGTAACCGGAAGTGGGCACAAACAAGATGGCCGCCGAAAACTCAAAGTGCTCCGATTTGACCGAAATTTGGTGTATGGGTAGGTAAAGTCAAATGATGAAGATCTGTGAACACATTTTCGGTTATGGTTACGTAATGAGATAAACAAAATGGTGGCTGAAGAATTTGGCTTTGTATGTGGCTTTGACGCTTTGCGCATTGCCTGGCCGCGAAGCGGCTAGTACGGATATATGTGCACAAGTTTCTGGCATTGATAATTATGACCTTGAATGATTAAAGAAGAGAACTGTATGGCCTGTTTGTGTTTCTGTTGGAATGTATTCCTCCTATGAGTGTGTTTGTGTGAACGTAGACACAAATGAACATACGATAACAAAGTAACACCATCTGTCCTATTAATACTTGTTGAATGCTTCACAAACACAAAGTTAAAATATACACATGGCCCACACTTGCAGTTGCATACTTCAAGGCAAAGTGTCTGCCCCCACCCCCCACCATATTAATTAACAGCTTAATTAAATGAAGATTATTATTGTTTTATCCAACACAGTGACACACTTCTATGACTCATACAGCAGGGTTAATTAAATTGCTTATTGAAAATGTATCTGTTCTTAACTTCTACACAAAGTTTACATGAGTTTATTTCTAGTTTTCAATGTTTTACAGAAGATGAACACATGCAGCAGTTAGAGCGATTTCTGACAAGCACTGGTAGAGGTCGCCGCCCTAAGCTCCCCCCTGTGCCTTTGACGAACAAGCTGCTTCTCCAGCTTGAATTGTTGCGCAGAAGGTAGGTGTAAGCAAAAGTTGTTTTTCATCTACTATTTAACATTTATGTCCAGACATGCAAACCTTTCCTTTCCTTTCCTTTCATGATAATTTATTTAGGACTCTCTTGAAGAAACACCAAAGTGATATTAATAAAAACCCACTTCATTATTCATACAAATCACAATGCAATAAGTGAATAACATAATTTTTTTTAATATATTGATTTAAATATTGGTCCTGGGTCCCATTCTATTTTGATCCCTGATGGTGATATTTAATTATGTTGCAGGCTGGATTTGTCATGGGATAACTTGGATGATGTGTTCAGTCGACTGAACACTGACGGCGGTGGTGATCCTCTGCAGGGTGTTTCACTGGCGAGTGAAATAGAGCATACCTTGAGTCAATGTAAGCTGATGCAAAGCAACGACCTGGATGCCTTCTTCAAGCAGAGTGTTGCAGAAAATATCATGATGCGTGGTGTGGGCACATTCCTTTTGCAAGCAGGTGTGAGGAGACATCATTTGTTTGACGAGGAATCCTTGAGAACATTGCCTCCTGTTACCATCCCCAATGGACTCGTTGTCGACATAATGACTTTCAGAGCAAACGAATGTATCAACAAGCGTGGTATACTCGAAGCTTTGGGAGCTGACTTTGGCAATGTATCCATCACAATTTTCAACAAGAGGATAAAAGCCATTATGGACAAACACCGTTCACTATCAAAAAGTGTCCACAGAGAAAGTGGCAGGAAGAATTTTCATATCTTCTTGAATGAACCAGCTTTCAGTCCTATAGAGCATGCCCCAACCAAGGTGACATTCCAGCCTCCCCCTGAACACACAGCCTTCATCAGTTCCCAAAATACCTGTGCCCGGTTACGGAGAACCTTAGATGAAAAGGACCAGGAAGTCACCAGTGCACAAAACAAGATTACACTCATGCAAGAGTACTGCAAGACAAAGACATCTGAATGTGAAGAACTGTCAAGAAAATTGCATCAAGCACAAGGGAAAACAAAACGCTTGCAACACAAGCTGAAGAGAAGTGAACAGCTTCTGGCCTCTGCCAACACCACCATCAAATCAATTCGCTGCAGTAACTTTTACAAGAAATTGAAACGACAAGAGAGGCAGTTGGCAAGGAAATTGGCAGTAGCTAAAGACCACGAGAGCAGACAATGTGACCGCATGATAAATCGTCTTCGAAGGCGTGTGAAACTCGAACAAACCAAGGTGTCCAATGCGAAAGCTGTCATGATGAAGAACAAAAATAAAGCAGATGCGAACATTCAGCGATTGGAACAGACTGTGCAGGCTTTGTCCGAGCAACCTGATGCAATTCGTATCATTAGACTGAAAGATGAGCATGGTCATTTCACGCCTGAAGCCAGAATGCTCATTATGGCTATGGTGACTGAACAAGAAGTGCCTGCACATCGATGTGGTGGAATAATCAAGGCTGTGGTGAACCACATTTTCCAAGCCCAGGTTCCCGACGATGACCTCCCATCTCAGCGCTCTGCCCTCCGCTTTGCTGACCAAGCACACGTCATCAGCAAGTGCCATGTTACCGAAACCCTCATTGAAGCAGAGCGATGGGATCTACACACTGATGGGACAACCCGCGGAGGGAAGAAGTATGTGTGTTATCAGGCATCCACAGCAGACGGCACCGTATCCCTTGGCTTTGTCCAAGTGGCGGCTGAAGACACATCAACACTTATAGAGGTCACCATGCAGATGCTCGAGGAGCTGTCCGAATTATATGCGACAGATGAGGCCCAGCAGAACTTTGTCAGCATGCTCATAAGTCTCTCAGCTCTCATGACAGATAGAGCAGCAGTAATGAAGTCTTTTGGAACAGCTCTTGACAACGAACGGCGAGTGCTCCTCAACACAGACGAAGGAATTGAATTCCTTCATTGCAATGCCCATTTTCTTCTCGGATTGGGGAGTGAATGCAATAAAGTCCTTGGGGTCTTGGAGAAGGATGCCAGGGCACCGCTTGGCAGGGATGCTCTGCCAGGATTTCATGGCTTCGGGCTTGGGGAATGTTCTGCATTCAGGTAAAAATTGGCCTTTTCCCAACCCCTCTCTCTTAGTCTTATGTCAAAAGTGAATGCCAACTAATTCAGTAATTGTACTATTGATATTGTGAAATTGTTTTTTGTGTTGTTTAATGGCAATGAACTGATAAGTGAATAATGATTATGGTGGACATGACATAGGTGCTACTGCATTAAAATATTTATTTTTAATTTTTTTTTTTTCCAGATACATCCGGACAGCCTGTGACATTTTGGGTCCGCGCGGTGACGACAAAAATGGATGTAGGGACACCTGGGAGGGATACAGTCTTGGAGAGGAGATTCAGTCAACTATCACAAGATTTCGAGAGAATAGGTTAGTAAATAGTAGCTAGTCCAGCAACTCTTACTCTTACGAGTCTTAGTCTTAGCCTTACTTTTCATAATACATGTATGTTCGTTGTTTAATGTTTTGTATAATTTGTTCGTTGTTTTTAAATATATATAAAAATATCTATATATTATATTTCAGGTTCAACAACTTCTTCCAAGCAGCAGCCAGCCTCCACTTCCACTGTCAACATATTCAGAACTGTTTGGACAACTATGTCAGCAGAAACAACAAGAAGATACAGAGTGTGGCAGCCGACTCCAAATGTGAAGTCATCGATTGTCACATAGTTGCCATTGGTCTTCTGTTCTGCAGGATAACAGGTTGGTTGGTTTTTTTTAATTTTATTATATTAAAATTTGAGTGTTTAAACATTACTTTCTTTTTACAGGAATTAATTTGATCTTAACATTTGATCCTGAAGAATGGGTTAATTTTTCATGTGATGTAGTATTTTATCCAATTGTGCACATATAACAAATGTATTGACGTTTGCTGTTATGGTTCTGCTGCAGGACCCTACTGGAAGCTGCTTGGTACCACAGTCCACTACTTGGACTTCTACATCTATGTGGAAAGAATGCACCTCCTGCTGAAGGAATGGGACCAAGATGCCAGTACTGCCCTGCAACCCAACTTCCAGCCCCTCTTTCCTGAAAGCCGATTCCAAGTCAGTGACTGCATTATCAAGTCCCTGATCAACCTACCAGCTGAGAAAATGGCAGACGTCAAAGTGGTGCTGCAGAAAATCTGTGCAGAGCTAGTGGTTGTGACGGAACAGCAGCTGAAGGACTTCCTGCATGGAGGCAGGTACCACAATGTTGAAGATGAGGCTCTCTGAGCAAAACTGCAACATTCTCACATCACAAATCTAGTGAGCGAGCAGTGCTTTGCTGACCTTGATTTCTCGCTCTTCAAGAGGCGGAACACCAGTCTGCATCACCACAGCACCATGAACATGCTGAAGCGCAACAAATCCATCACCGGCTGGCTGTTGAAAAAGGGAGAGGCAGACCAGACACAGATGCTGAAGATATCCAGCCAGAAGAGCAAGTCGCTTCGACAAAAGCATGTGCAACTGGAGCTTGCTGCCATCCAAAGAAGGCGCACGCTTGCTGAAGAGGAGAAAGGTCGGCGTGAAGCAGCAGCAGCCAAGCGACATCAACAGATTGCAGAGGTAATTGAGCATCTTCGCCCACACCAGGGTCCTTGCAACACCAGAGATGAGCTTGAGAGACTGTTCCAGACATACAGAACAAATGCCAGTCTGAAAGCAGCTCTTCGAGCAGAGATTCTGTACCGCAAGATCATCTTGGAAATCAAGTCACCTCATCTCAAGGTGACAGGCACCTCCCTGACTCTGGCAAATCATCTCCTTGCCTTCTTAGGAGAGGTTCTGCTGACGCACCTTCCTATCAATGCAGCCAAACGCCCTCGTGTGCAGCGAGAGCCAGTCACATCTGACTCGGAATCCTCCAACTCGGAGTTCGAGGCAGAAGACTCTCCAGTGTCTCCAGCAGCATCAGCCTATGAATTTCAAGCTCATGCTTTTGAGCGTGAAGGTTCCATAGTTGCTGTATACTATGATACAGATTACTACATCGGGGAGGTCGTGTCTGTTCATGGACCCCACAGGGCAAAAATCAACTTCATGTCCAGGGCCAAACTGGGCTCCAGAGACGTGTACAAGTGGCCTCATCCAGAAGACTGTGCTGATGTGCCCTCCTCAGTCATTTTCCTGGACAACGTAGTTCTTGTGCCAGCATCATCTTCTGGGCGCACATTTGAAGTTGAGAAAGATGATCTGCGAACCAGATATGAAGCATTCAAGCTTTACTTGAATGAAAATTTGTTGTAATCCTGTTAGTAACTGACTCCCCTGGTGGGGAACCCATCGGGAAGGAGGCTGCCCAAGCGACCCAGGCAGCGGCCGCACCCATACCAGCTGGCAGCTCCCCTGACTTCCCTGCCCTGACCCAACACTGCCCCCTCGGGAGCACATCTTCCCTTCCAGATTCCTCTGGGAGGCCCGAGGTTGTCCCGTCGCCAGAGGAGGCAGATGGTGTACAGATCGCAGGCTGCAGCGCAGCCCCAGGGGTCGGGTCAGCAGCAGACCCACAGCACAGCCCAGTCCTCTCCGGCCCGGGTTGGACGCCCACGTCCCCAGTGCTATGACCGCGAGATGCATCTCTATTACTTGGATAATTTTAACACTTTCCACAGCTGTCAGGAGAGTGACTTTTTTAAAGTCAAAATTATGAAAACTCTTCAGCCCCCAGACCCCGCTAATTTTTTCAGTTAATTTCACAATTTCATGATCTCATGCCTGTTACAAACTTACATTCACTTCACTTCAATATACTTTGTTGAAACTTTGATCCAGGACTAGGAGTGTTTTCAGGATCCTGAAGCAAAAATCAGCAACGCCCCCTACCCCACAATAACAGCAGTGTGGAATTTGCTGAATAATAACTCCATTTTTTTGACAGATTCTTTCCAGATGACTGGGTTATCTGTGAACCTTGCTTGCAGTTTGCATCAACTTTGAGTGAGGGAAAGTTGTAAATTAATCGTTGTCCCAATACAAAACGACAAAACAAAACGACATGCTCCTCAAATTGGATTTTAAAAAAATTCCTACTTTCTCTGATGGGTCATGAAGTTATACCACATGTATCTTCTGGAGCACAATGGTGCAACATATCTGTGTTCAAAATTTGAAATGAATTGGTTAATTACAAAAAAGTGATAGCCATTTTAATGAAATGTTACGTTTGCGGCAGTTCCTTTTGTCATTTTACACATTTTGTTAACTTTGACAGCTTGTTGTGGAAAAAATAGTTTCCTGGTACCCTCTGAAAAACTTGGGCTTAATTTATATAGAGTGGTAAAGGCCTGTATTGATTTTGGAGTTGCTATGTTTTCAAAATTTCAAAATATGATCTCCGAAACATGGACGATTATGCAAATTTATTGCGTTACAAACGTTGAAATGTGGCATATCCAGGTGCTCAGTATTTCTAAGTTTGTGTCTCAATTTCAGTAAGAATATTGTTATGTATTCTATTGGTAGTTTGGAATCTGTGCACAAAAATTGAAACATGGCTTTCTTTTGTTTGTGTACATTACAAGTGTTTAAACATGGCCTTTCGTTAAAGTTCGCCACAGCGTTCGCGAATGTCTAACTTTAGCAGCTGATAACTTTGGAACCAGTAAAGATAATTCAATACTGTTTTTTGTGTTTGTCTTGTATTTATTTGTTCTTTTAAATAACAATAAAATTATGTCTCAACACCAGATACAAAATTTTGGCTGCCGCTACCTAATTGCCAATAGACATAAAAATTTACGTTTTGTGAGGTTACGTACTTCCAGAGCTCATATCTTGGCAAAAAAGCATGAGCTGTCTCTCAAAATCACTGTTTTGGGTTCACAAAGGATCCCTCTTTACCACAAATGAAAGAAAAGCAGTGTCAAATTCATTTCAAAATTCACCCAAGTCAGGGTCAAATGTGACATGCCTCAGAGCAATACTGTGAAACGTGCCACATAGACTTTCTGACCGAGACACTCAAAGTTCCTAGGCAGGGAAGACACAGACAACTTGGACATTTCAGCAGAATCTGAAGTGCGATCTCCTATGAAAAAGAGACCAAGGCTGTGCGAAGAAGAGGCGCAGTCTGAGAATGCCTCTTCAGAAGAAGAAGAGGAGTTGGAAGAGGCCCCATCAGAACACTTTGCATTCAGAAGGCAGGGGGAGTGGGTTGCAGTATACTATGACAATATGCACTACATCAGCATTGTCATTGATGTCTTCAGTGATACAGAAGGCACCGTCCAGTTTTTGAGGAAAACCGGCAGACAAAATCTCTATAAGTACCCTGAGATAGAGGATGTGGCTGTTGTTGAGGCCTCATTTGTCTTCAAAGCAGGCCTGGATTTCATGCCATACAGCAATGATGGGAGAATTTGGAGTGTACCAGCAGCCAGACAGATCTCGGACATTTATGACAGACTGCGGGCTCAAGCTATTATGTAATTGGTGTGTGATTTTCCAAAGCAGAACTTTTGAGCAAGGAAATGCTGATTGAATGAACTGTTTTTCTGTGCCATTACCCTGTGTAACAAACCAACATGAATGGCAACAACTACTGTGGTGAGGAATGATGTAACGCTATGTCATTATTAGAAAATGTATTATGTAATACATACAAAATCATATTTCACTTTTTCAAGTCTGAATTATTTTAGTTAAGTTCAGTGTTTCATGCTGATTCCATTGATACCAAAACCATTTTTGTAGGTGAAGTAGAACAGAAGTTATGAAAAATGCAAAAGTAGCATATTATGCATACACAAAGCATGCATTTGGTTGCTTTAGTGTTGACCTTCAAAGTTGCCTAATTTGCTAATTTGTAAAATGGCCAAAAAGCGCGTACCGAAATTAAATGATTAAAAAATCATAACTTTGGTTCTAATTGACCTACACAAATGATTTTGGTACCATTGGAATCAGAATAAAAAGATCTGTCAGGAAATAATAACATAAACATTAATATCCAAACTTCAAAAATCACTTTGGTGTACCTGGATAGAGCTTACTTTGCCCTATATACCAAATATAGGTCAAGTATCCAATCTCAAAACCTTCAGAGAAAATTGGGAAAATGTGAAAAATGGCTGTTTTTTTTAGACAACATTTATGGCCCCTGCGACCTTAACCTTGAAGCAAGGTCGAGTCACTGTGCATGTTTTTTGAGGCCTTGTCATCATACACCATCATGCCACATTTGGTGTTAATAGATTTAATAGTGTCCTAGAAAAATCAAACGTTAACATTTTTTACGGACGACAGGACGCCCGCACGCACGCCCGGACGGACGACACGGGTGAGTACATACTCACTTTTGCTTTGCATGTGAGTCAAAAAGGAGTTGCCTAGCTAGAGAAATCAAAGGATCAGCAATGAAATAGTGCCAAGACTAGTTTCTCCTGTTCAGTGTAGAGAAGTATCTAGAGCCACAAGTCAAGAAAGCAAACGCACCAAGACAAAGTATGAATACCAGGAGCAAAACCAGATGAAATGTNNNTGTGATTCATGAACTTGTGCTGTGTTTCTATGTATTCAACATGTCTGTGACTTGTCCCAGCTATTCATTGTGTACATTGTTTTGTTTTTTGTATATTTTTCTTGTCACTTTCAAGACTTTAGCAATGATTCAAAGTATCTAATATATGAAATTATATGACACATGTCAGAGAAATACTGAAAGTTTGCAATCTGCAGTGCCATCCATATTTGATGTGTAAGAGGGTGAGAATATGATGTAGAAACTTGTCCAGACAACTGTAATTCAACGTGTTGTCTTCCACCTCTACTTCCATACATGTGTGCCTAGATGGTAACTGCAGAGATACGTGAGGAGGCGTGTTTCGCTCACTCTGTGGCTGCCGTAGAGATGTATGAGGTTCACGCCGCTCACACGTGACTAAGCGTCACGTAGCATCCCAACTGACCACTGTCTTTGCGTGTTTGAGATCATACCAGATTTTAGAGTTTATTCATTTAATGTATCGTGTACTGCTTGTAATATTGAATAGAAACTTAGTGTTTATCATTATCAACCATCCCATATATGGCAACCTGCACTCTGTGAGTTGTAAACGATAATATTAATAGAAAACGATGAATAAGTATCTGATTCAATTGGCATCATAAATACTTCAATTGCCATTCATTTGTATACGAATCACTTTTGGAATTCATTCATTGGCGCAGAGTGTACTTGGATTAATGCACTTTCCAACGGAGTGTAGCTTGCCATATGAGATTGTTGATTTAAGCCTCAAATAGTTGTTAGAAGCTGTCATGTTAACACAATTTCGCGTCCACTGGAGATCTCGTGACCAAGTTCTGCTTAGAAATTTAGCCTGCTCTCGCTGAAGCCCGCGTGATGCCTATTTAAAGCCCGTGCGCTAACGTGGTCAAGAGTCGGGGAAAGCGACGAGATCAGAGGTCTGACACAGGGAGATAAGGCCATAGCGAGAGGTCACGGGAAGGTCAGCCAGTGGACAGTAGCTTGCCTGTATTGCTGCCGTCTGTCATCATGAATAAACTCGGAGAAGTTTATGACCAAGCCTTCCTGTTCTGCTGATCCCTTAATTGGAGGGAGTGAAGGGAGAGAGACAAGGACATCACCTCTACACCCCCTGTCGGCGCCCAGCTGGCCACACACGGCTTCATCTCTTCAAATGGCGCTGCAATAACAGGGTAACACATGGCATTCCTGCTCTCATCCGGCCCTAGAGGAACAGGGGGTTGTTCTGCTAAGGGAGTAGGGAGACTGGCTGTTTCCCTATAGCTCCCGCCTGCGCAAAAAGTCACCACTACTCCCATCTTTTTCAGATGTGTATCAAGTATTTTGGTCTTGTGTAACTAATGCCCATTTTTTAAATGTATAAATGCATCTAACATTTATTAAACTT
>JAWQFJ010000458.1:0-33677 GCA_034096865.1 Theodoxus fluviatilis
GTGTGTGTGTGTGTGTGTGTGTGTGTGTGACACGACAGTTCGAGACTTTGCAGGTTGTCTTCCCAGAACACGCCTAGGTGCAGAGAGGGACACGTGTGTGGTGAGGAAATACAACGCAGAATAGTTTGAGGCCAGTTGGATAAAGAGAAGAAAAGCAGCGCGAAGTTGAAATACAATACAATGTAGTGCACCACCAAAAGGATGTCTTCCTTTAACATCGAAAACAAATGCCAGGAAATGTGGCAAAACGATGGGGGTCTGTAAACACTGGAGAAATCTCCACGCCGTGTCCACGTAGACACAGGGAAGGCACAATCTGCGGGGTAAAAACAGATCGCAGATCAGTGCAACACTGCCTAGGATGTCAAGCCTAAACCGCCTGAACACTGTTGAGAAAGGACGAGGGCGTGGAGAAAATTATGCTGTGATACATCATACAGTGTACACGATGCATGATGAGGGTTATGGACGTAGCATACAATACAGCACAGCACACAAGGCTACACGTACATGTTCGCGATGTCCATCCTGAACCTATCTACATGCTAGAACCCAGAATATGTGATGTAGATACAATGCAGTGCACTACATTATTAAAAAGGAAATGTACAATGGATATAACCATACAATGTTATGGATCTTTTTTTAAATGCCCACCCTGCACCTGAATACACGTAAGAAACATAAGCTATATACTGAGGCAATGCGATAGAGTACCGTTGAGTTGAAAACGTTCACGATATTCAGCCATGAATGGAGTATTTGGGGAGGCGATGTCGAGTGTACGACCTTAAAAAACCACTTTTTCTTCAAGCCTCCATTCTGAAAATTTGATACATTCAATCGGACCTAACTTCCAGTTAATGTGCAAAATGTTAAGGAAATCCGTCCAGTAGTTTTTGAGAAATCAGCCGTTGAGTCGGGACAGACACACACACACACACACACACACACACACACACACACACACACACACACGCACACACACACACACACACACACACAGAGATAAAGTCTGCAGGACCTCCAGTAAACCTGGAGGGATAACGTGTTTTTCGGGCTAGACTTGCACCGAGGTGAATGTCACGGCTCAAGCCTATTAATTTTGATTTTATGTGTTTCGTATTCCAATTTAGTGATTGGGTGTGAATCGAGTGGTTCGGGTGTCATGCAAGATGTGTGAGTTGGAATTGAGTTCAGTTGAAGACGTCACCGATGGCCAAAAGGAAGAAGAGTGACGTCAAGGGAGAGGAAACGTCAGAATTGGCCGGAGAGGAAAGTGTTTGGTTTGGATGGAAAAAAGAGGAGATATTTTTGGACCGTTTGGGGTAAGATGAATTGTTTGGGACAAAGTGGAACTGTTTGTGGCAAAGTGAACTGTGTGGGGCAAGGTGGACTGTTGTGGGGCAAAGTGGAACTGTTTGTGGCAAAGTGAACTGTGTGGGGCAAGTTGGACTGTTGGGGGACAAAGTAGAACTGTTTGTGGCAAAGTGAACTGTGTGGGGCAAGTTGGACTGTTGGGGGACAAAGTGAAACTGTTTGTGGCAAAGTGAACTGTGTGGGGTAAGGTAGACTGTGTGGGGCAAAGTGAACTGTTTGGGGCAAGTGAACTGTTTGGGGCAAGTGAACTGTGTGGGGCAAGGTGGATTGTTGGGGGGCAAAGTGGAACTGTTTGGGGCAAGTTGAATCTGTTGTGCGTGGTGTGTTATATTGTTTGGTGATTACACAGTGTATTATGGTTGTGCAGAAGTGAGTGAGGTTGCTGTTTTGATTGTATTGGTCATAAAATTGTTTGTCTTTGTGATAATTACCTTGTTTTGTCATTTATTGGTTGGCGAGGGTGTAGGCAAGGTCATTAAACCATCATTTGTCCGGGGGCTGTCTTACCACCTAAGCAGCCCATACACCCGGCCGCGACAGTGAAAGGTACGATGATGTACATGTAGAACTGGACAAGAAATTCACATTTAGGCGTCAGGACATCCTGCAACTTTACAGAAGAACTGTTCAAAGCCATTGAAATTCCGATGCGACGGAAGTCAGTCGTCAAGTTTTACCTCTGGTTACAGTTTTAACGGTGGAGGCCCCCTCCGTTGAATTTACGTCCGGTCAACACCAGCGGGAACCCGTACCATGTACCATGTGCCCATGAATGCATGGTACTGGCAATGTATCTCTGGTCAGAGAGTTAAGCACCGGAAGTCGAGGTTTACCTCCGACTCTTCCATGGATACCGGCCCTGAAGACCTCCCTCCCCTGCCCCTTTCCCTCCCTCCCCTGCCCCTTTCCCTCCCTCCCCTGCCCCTTTCCCTCCCTCCCCTGCCCCTTTCCCTTCCTCCAGATACGGGACCTCATCGCTCGGCTGCTTGATGCGCCTGGTGAGTTCCAGAGTTTTAGTAGAGGAGAGTTTCCTTGCAAACAATATAATCTCCAACGGGACGGACTTAACCTGCATGGTGTCGATGTCCTTCCTGCCGCTTAGCCTGTTTCTCCGTCAACCCCTTGTGGGGTGGGGGTTAGAATATACCCCCTGTGGAGTGTGGGTTAGAATATACCCCCTGTGGGATGGGGGTTAGATATACCGTGTCACCCCAAGCCACCAGTAAGAAGCGAATAAGAGGGAAAAGGAGACCTGACTGTACTTACTCTGACCAGAGATTATTGTGATCCACTGCGGAGGGGCCTTCAAACTCCAGTGGTTCGTTCATTCGTTCGTTCATTCATTCGTTTGTTCATTCGTTCATTCATTCATTCATTCATTCATTCACTCTCCTTATGTCCTCTTTTCTTTCCCTCCTACTCCTTCCATCATACGTTGTTTCTTCCTCCTCCACAAAGAGTACGTGATAAGTTCGTGTTATTGAATGTTTCGGATATTTCTGACGCGCCCATTACGACCTGTGCATACTTGATGTGTGCATTGAAGTTGCTTCTGTTGTACACACGACGCTCTCTGAGACTTTTTTTCAGTACAGAAACAAACCCACTGGTACATTACAGTACCCACAATGCACTGCACTGCACCACATAGTATTACACTAAAGCACTGTCCCATTTAAATAGGGTAACGTGTGTGCGCGCGAGCACGCACGCACACTCACGCACGCACACACACGCACATACACATACACACACACACGCACACACACACACATACACACACACACGCACACACACACATACGCACACACACGCACACACACATACACACACATACACACACATACGCACACACACACACGCACAAACACACATACACACACACACACAAACACACACACTTACACACAGACGCATACACACATACACACACACACACGCACATACACATACACACACACGCGCACACACACACACACACACACACACACACACAAACCTCACACAAGACCACAGATATGAAATAAAACGCATCCAAGGCGCACACTCAAACGAAGTACTGAAAAAGGAAAAACAATCAAAGAGTGCGTTGCGGGCAGATCCACTTCGCCATCAGGAGCCAAACAAATGTGCACGAGTCATGTGTATCGCTGGTTGCACTTGTGATCTGATCATAACTGTCCCATATAAGTCATTGGCTACTTTGCTTTTTTGTTACAGGTAGCTCGGCTGTTGTGGCCTGGGAAACGCAGGCCGTCATCGGGGACTTTCCTTGGACCTTGAGAGCAGGCATCAAACATGCGGAAAAAAAGCTGTTTGTCTTCCTGGTGTTCATGATCGTCTTCATAGGAGTTGCCAGACTCTGGTTTATACACTGGTGCTATGACAAGGAGCTGCATTCGCTGCCTGACCACACCAAGCTCATTGAAATGGTGACGGAAGTACCCTGGTTCCGTGACTATGCTGAGCGCTACGGCGCCTTCAAGGGCTGTGCTGTGGACGACTGCCACATGACTCGATGCCAAGGCAAGAGGACTCCGGACGCCCTGGCCTTCTTGGCAGAGGCGCATAGCCCGAGAGTGTTCCTGCCCAAAGCTCCAGGTCAGACCTGGTTTTACATCACATGGGAGAGCCCTGTCACGGTAGGCGAGTTAAACGGACAGTTCACGCCTGATCTGTATTCCAAATTTGACCTGGCGATGACATACAAGGACGGCTCAGACATCTACATGCCCTATTCCACTGTGGTAAAGCTGGAGAACCCTCCAAAGAGAAACCTGACCGCCGTGATGATGCAGAAGCGAAGACTGGCGGCTCAGGTTTCCAGCCACTGCGAGTGCCAGAGTCGCCGAGCGGACTACATTCGCCTGATGCAGCAGTACGTTTCTGTGGATGTGTTTGGCAAGTGTGGAAGCAGGTCCTGTTCTTCTAATTGCTTTGCACTCATCAACAAGGAGTACAAGTTTTACCTCTCCTTTGAAAACTCTCTTTGTGCCGGATACATAACCGAAAAATTCTTCTCTATATATGATATGGACTTGGTGCCTGTAGCGAGAGGATATACGAATTATTCTAAACTCTTCCCACCCAAAACTTTCATAGATACCCGGGACTTCCCCACCGTCAAAGCCCTGGCGGAGTACCTGGAGTACCTGGACAAGAACGACACAGCCTACATGGAGTACCTGGAGGCCAAAGCTATGTACAGGTCTAACTACGCAATGCCAGACATCAGAGATAACTTTATGAAGGAAACATTTTGCGACCTGTGTTATCACATGCATAGAAAAGTGCCAATAAAACGACGACAAAGCGATTTCCGAACCTGGTGGTCGAAAGAAACTAGTTGCGTTGAGCCCAGAGACATTGTGTGAGTGGTCATTCGCCGGACAAAATGTTGTTTTTCATTACTGGACAATTTGTGCTCAAAAAATTTGTTTATGAAGAAACCTGACCTTTTTTTAGCAAAGTGATCCATGCTGCTGACTGCGCATTTACCTCAAATATCACGACTATTTGGTCTTAGTTCACGTTCTCATTACAGACCACCTGGTCATAGATTGCGATAGACTATTACTTTTTTCAAATCTAGCACATCCTCCTCCTCCTCCTCCTCCTCCTCCTCATCATCATCATCATCATCATCATCCTCATCCTCATCCTCATCCTCATCCTCATCCTCATCATCCTCATCCTCATCATCATCATCCTCATCCTCATCATCCTCATCATCATCATTATCATCATCATCATGCAGCATTATATTTGCTTATGGGCTGACCAACTTCTGGAATGTGCGCCCATTTTTAATGATGCTATGACATTTGGCGCTGTCGTGGAAAGGAAATTTTCTTAAACTGTTGAATGCATTGATAGAGTTTATTTGTTCACAACCGAAAATAGTTTGTCATTTTTAGGGCACAGTGAATTGTGCGGGTAGAAAAACGCCCATATGCGAAAGCATTTAGCATATTCCATGCACATTTGTTTTCATTCAGACAAAAACGTGCAGAAGAAGGAAATCGTGTACATGTTCACCTCGAGCAAGATATACATCGGCAAGTGGTTGAAGGATAAGGGGATTGCTTTTCTCCCGCATGTGGAGATCAGTTATGTTTCCTCTGGCTGTGAAGAAAAGTACATTTTCTTCTGTTATAGAAGAAGCGGTTCGTGGCACTGCGTTTTTCAGCACCCGGTTCATATTCAACGTCTAAGGCGTTGGCAGCCACAAGGACATTGACAAAAGCTTAGGGAAATGTATGATTGTTCGTAGATGTTGCTGCAATGCGTGAATTATATTGCATCTCAATGACAAATATCTAGTGTTTCCTCGCTACATAGGCAAGACGGCAAGGTGGTGAAAGTTTGTTTTTGACTCACATGCGAAGCAAAAGTGAGTCTATGTACTCACCCGTTTCGTCCGTCCGGGCGTCCGGGTGTCCGGGCGTCCGGGCGTCCAGGCGTCCGAAAACTTTAACGTTGGATTTTTCTCGGAGACTATTAAGTCTATCAATACCAAATGTGGCATAATGGTGTATGATGACAAGGCCTCAAAAAACATACACAGTGACTTGTTCTTGCTTCAAGGTCAAGGTCGCAGGGGCCATAAATGTTGTCTAAAAACAGTAATTTTTCACATTTTCTCAATTTTCTCTGAAGTTTTTGAGATTGGATACCTGACCTGTATATGGTATATAGGGCAAAGTAGTCCCTATCGTTTGATACCAGATTGGTTGACCTTGCTTCAAGGTCAAGGTCACAGGAGCTCTTCAAAGTTGGATTGTATACATATTTTGAAGTGACCTTGACCCTAAACTATGGAAGATAACTGTTTCAAACTTAAAAATTATATGGGGCACATATTATACTTTTATCATGAGGAACATTTGGTCACATATCATCAAGGTTAAGGTCACTTTGACCCTTATGAAATGTGACCAAAATGGGGTAGTGAACCACTAAAAGTGACCATATCTCATGGTAGAAAGTGCCAATAAGCACCATTGTGCTTCCTATGTCTTGAATTAACAGCTTTGTGTTGCATGACCTTGGATGACCTTGACCTTGGGTCAAGGCCACATGTATTTTGGTAGGGAAAATGTGTAAAGCATTTCTTAGTGTATGAAGTCATTGCTAGGTTTAGTTGTTTGGCCTTGACCTTGAAGGTCACCTGATGGTCAAGGTCATGTAAAGGTCAAGGTCAAGCATGTGAGTCGTATGGGCTTTGCCCTTCTTGTTAATAATTCAAGAACGCCTGGAACAGTTTAATTAGTTTCGTTCATTGTCATAGACGGTTGCCAGGGAATTCATCGTTTGAACGTGAGGGAATTTCTGTTAACAGTTACATTTGTTTGTCTTCATCGGCGGTAGCAAGGAATTATTCGACTGAACCACGAGTGAATTTTTATTGATTGAGACAGTTTAAATATTTGTTTGCTTTTATCGGCGGTTGCAAGGAATTATTCGATTGAACCGGGGGTGAACTTTTGTTGATTGCAATTTTTGACTCACATGCGAAGCAAAAGTGAGTCTATGTACTGAGCCGTGTCGTCCGTCCGTCCGGGCGTCCGGGCGTCCGTCCGGGCGGGCGTCCGTCCGTAAAAAACTTAAACGTTGGATTTTTCTCGGAGACTATTAAGTCTATCAACACCAAATGTGGCATGATGGTGTATGATGACAAGGCCTCAAAAAACATACATAGTGACTTGACCTTGCTTCAAGGTCAAGGTCACAGGAGCCATAAATGTGGTCTCAAAAACAGTCATTTTTCACATTTTCCCAATTTTCTCCCACGTTATTGAGAATGGCGACCTTAGCTACAAGTGGTATATAGGTCAAAGCAAGCCCTATCTTTTGATACCAGTTTGGTTGACCTTGCTTCAAGGTCAAGGTCACAGGAGCTCTTCAAAGTTGGATTGTATACATATTTTGAAGTGACCTTGACCCTGAACTATGGAAGATAACTGTTTCAAACTTAATAATTATGTGGGGCACATGTTATACTTTCATCATGAGACACATTTGTTCACATATCATCAAGGTCAAGGTCACTTTGACCCTTATGAAATGTGACCAAAATGGGGTAGTGAACCACTAAGAGTGACTATATCTCATGGTAGAAAGTGCCAATAAGCACCATTGTGCTTCCTATGTCTTGAATTAACAGCTTTGTGTTGCATGACCTTGGATGACCTTGACCTTGGGTCAAGGTCACATGTATTTTGGTAGGAAAAATGTGTAAAGCATTTCTTTGTGTATGATGTCATTGGTAGGTTTAGTTGTTTGACCTTGACCTTGAAGGTCACCTGAAGGTCAAGGTCATATAAAGGTCAAGGTCAAGCATGTGAGTCGTATGGGCTTTGCCCTTCTTGTTATTGTTTGTTTTTTGCTTTCATCGGCGGTTGTGACAAACTATTCAACTGAATTGAGAGTGAATTTTTCGCAGTGTAGGTCAGTGGTTTTTTAAGTTTTCAAACTTTTTTAAAAAAGTGAAGTACTGGTTTGAAAGACGATTTTTTTTGTTTTTTTATTTTTTGGGTGGTTGTGTGGTGGTGGTGGTAAATACATTGTCGAATATTAAATTTCTTTTGTAGTTTTACTCCCATGCATTGTATTGTGGTGTGACTCTCTACTGTCAGCTTCCTGAACTGACGCTTCCTGTGTGAGGAAGCAGACTGCACCCTGGGAAGTGGGGCCCAACAGGCTTCCTGAACTGACGCTTCCTGTGTGAGGAAGCAGGCTGCACCCTGGGAAGTGGGGCCCAACAGGCTTGCTGAACTGACGCTTCGTGTGTGAGGAAGCAGGCTACACCCTGGGAAGTGGGACCCAACAGGCTTGCTGTGTGAGGAAGCAGGCTACACCCTGGGAAGTGGGACCCAACAGCCTTGCTGTGTGAGGAAGCAGGCTGCACCCTGGGAAGTGGGGCCCAACAGGCTTCCTGAACTGACGCTTCCTGTGTGAGGAAGCAGGCTGCACCCTGGAGAGTGGGGCCCAACAGGCTTGCTGAACTGACGCTTCGTGTGTGAGGACGCAGGCTACACCCTGGGAAGTGGGGCCCAACAGCCTTGCTGAAAGTATTGCTTGGCAGCCATCAGGACATTGACAAAAGCTTAGGGAAATGTATGATTGTTCGTAGATGTTGCTGCAATGCGTGAATTATGTCGCACCTCAATGACAAATACCTAGTGTTTCCTCGCTACATAGGCAAGACGGCAAGGTGGTGAAAGTTTTTTAAATAAAAATAACTCAAGAACATCGGATACTTGTAGACATTATTCATTGAAAACATTTGGAGTGATACACTTCGATGAAATGACGATGTGATAGTGTACAAATATTGCTGCGGTCAATGTTGTTGATATGGAAAATCTTCTTTTCACTCATTCTGTGACTACATGTATAGAAATGCTATCAGCAAGAGCAGAAAAAGTAATGTGGAAAGCACTTTGTGTTTATTTTTTTCTACGCTGTAAGTAGCTTTTTCTTTTCTGAGGTAAAACATTAGAACTGGTAGTCGTTATACTTTTTTCTCCCTCCTTACGCTCTGATTGCAAGTTGGATTTGTTCAAATGCAGCCTTGTGGTGGAGTATTGTATGGTGTGGTACACAAAAGGTCCTCTCCCAGCTGACAAGATAATCGCCTTTTATGGTATGTGTCAGATCAATGTCCCCTGTGACTTGGGAACATTGCTATAGATTAGATTCTGGCTACTCGTTTCATGCAAAGATTACCGTGGCTTTTTATTAGGATTTTTCTTACTATAATAGACTTGCTGCTTACATTCTCCGCATAGAAATTTACCAGCCAGAGCAATCGACCTGGGATTAATTAATGGTTTACGGTCCATCAGCCTTTGGGAGCCATGCGAGGCCATTGAACACGAAAATCCTAGAGTTGATTCAAGTAAGAGCTAGTTAAGTTCACAGACGGCAGGGCCTGTAATGTGCTTCTTGCAGTCCGAAAATAGAAAAGTGTACGTACACGGAAGCATATGCTTTTCGAGTTGTCATTTGTATAATTTGAGGAGTATGTATATTATTTATTTCTGTACCAACCTTGTGGAAACTTTTTTATCGTTGCGTACATGAAGGAGCATCAATACACCGTACATGTCCACTCTCTGAATTATGTTCCTAGAATTGATCAGGAGTGCATCGAGGTACAACGTTTTCGACAAAACTGTCTACAATTCAACACGGGTTGCTTTCTTTTCTGTGAAAAAGTCATCGTGCCATTCTAGATGTAACCATGGCATGTTCTACTAAGTGAAAAACTGCTGTGATGTCTATATCGTCCGTTACTTCGTCTAATGGCAACTTCTTCACTGGCTCAAGCGCCAGGACGTGATTGGCTGTTGCCTAGTGACCCGCCTCGCCTCGGCCTGGTTCGCGAGGAACTCTTCGCCAACTAGGTAGGCTAAGCAACACGCCCCTGCAGCAGCTTGCTGACAGCGGGTCCGGCGTTCGTAGCTGTGCGTTTCCTGGCGTTGCATCCTCGAGTGAGGTGCTTGCCTCACATTGATTCAACCCACCAGAAATACTCGATTGCCTGCAAAGGCCGGCCTGGAAAATGTAGAAAAAATAACTATCATGCTTCTCTAATGAGTTGAGATGATGATGTGGTGCCACACAAAGTGGCTTTGTGAGCAGAGACTGGAAACATGGGGATCAGCAACCCAATCGGTTGCAGTTTGTATGCAAAGTTGCAATAGAAAGCCAAGCGTTTTTCTCAATCTTACCCTTCTCAAATGTCATTTGCATTAGATTGGCTGAGCAAACATCTTTTAACGCAAACAAAATATGTTGCCAGTTGACTTAACCTATGTTATCGCAAATGGCAAGTTTAAAGAGAACAGGTCTTTAAATGAGCGTTTTGTTCATAGTAACATATTTCTGGTTCTTCCGCCATCAGTATTGTTTTCGTATTTTTGAATATATGCATAACTCAAAATCACGAAGCAGTAACAGGCGAATATTTTATGATCCAGGATTTTACTTTAATGCTCAATACATAGTTCACGTCCTCTGCCTGTTTGCAGGAAAAAAAGTGATAAAACAGACACAAACAGCAATACAAAGTTTTATTCGAATACCACATTCACAATCTCGAGTACTTCATTTTGATACTGCAGCAAATTATAATAAAAGCAGCAGGCATTTTGCAGATTACAATGGACAGTCTACTTGCTTGGTTATGCTCACTACGCAGCACGTAGAGTTTTGTGTAAACCGTAAGTTATTTCAAAATAAAACATATTGTCGAAAACAATTATGCTCTTTTTAGAAGGTTTATCTCCAGCATTATCTCGAAAATTATTTTCTCAGAATAATCTCGAATGATCGAGACCGTCTCAAAAATGAGTATATTTTGTGTGCTCTGGTTTGCGTGTTGCGATTATTGTAACAAGCACGCACAAATGAGAGAGAGAGAGAGAGAGAGAGAGAGAGAGAGAGAGAGAGAGAGAGAGAGAGAGAGAGAGAGAGAGAGAGAGAGAGAGAGAGAGAGAGAGAGAGAGAGAGAGATTAGGGAGAGTCGGTAAGAGTGAGACATAGAAATAAAATGATTCTTTCACATATCTGTTGTACATCACATGAGCTTCCTGTATATAATTCTTTAATGAGAAAATAACCAATCGGTCAAAACAATACAAACGCACATCAGTAACAGACAAAAGCAAATTTGAATGAAAATATGTGCATAGGGAATCTCTCTCTCTCTCTCTCTCTCTCTCTCTCTCTCTCTCTCTCTCTCTCACACACCACACACACACACACACACACACACACACACACACACACACACACACACACAGTCTTTTTAATTTGCAGTACACTACAGCTTTCACCTCACAATCACTTTGATATTAGAATTGACTTCAACAAAGCCGAGGGTGTTGCTTGCATGGGAAACGCCTCGTCTCCTATGATGTTTAGCAGGCAATGCCATTGACACATCTCCAATCGAAATCATTACCTTCCAGGGGTGTGTTTACACTGTTATTGCACAAAGAATTAATGACTTCGTCCATAGTCTTCTCGGACAACGCAATTCGTTATGAAAACTCGTGAGCACATCCATCAGAAATAATTAAGCATGCAATTGACTATTGACGACAGTGAAGTAACAGAAACGTTGTTGGACATAAAAGGCAACAATCTAAGTGTAAACACTTTCACTGTACAAAAACTGCGGCTGATTACATTACTGATGTAAATAATCAGTCGTTTTACACCAATCGATAGGGAAGGGAGGGGGAATCAGCAATGGAAGCATGTCTGCAATTGGGTTTTGTTACCCACGCAGGTTCATGGCAATCATACACTCAAATACTGCAGTGTTGTTGAAGTCGAAATGTTATCAGTAAATATTAAACACGCACGCACACACACACACACACACACACACACACATCTTATTTATGAGAGTGTTTCTAAAAATCGTGTTAGCAATACAGTTAGTAGGCCTACAACAGCTCACTTGAGCAAGCAACGTCTTGCAGTTCATCCGTCTTTTTGCAGAGGTCAAATTTAGAAAAATGGCCATTTGAAATTTCAAGCACTGAATTTTATTCTGTAAAAAAGGTAGATCAAATCTGCGAAATGTACAAGGTGTGATCAGATGCTCTATTGCGAGAGGGCGTTTGGATATTTACATGCAAGCTCGGTCCATTGTTCTTTAGCTTTCCATGTTGTTTCTCTTCTCCTTTGGTTGTTTGTTCTGACTTTGTTTGAAGAAGCAGTGATCCATCTGAAAGCAAAGCACCATCGTTGTCTGTATGTTCTCCCTTTCCCATTTCACCAAACATAGCGGTGCGCAGGGCTACGAAGAGAGGGAAAGAGATGCAGTTTGGACCGACTGCAAGAATCAGCCAGTAGTCCACCTAGTTGTTTTTGAGCCAGGCCGACAATGTAGAAGACAACGTTCTTAGCAGTTAGATTTAAAGAGAACGTCCAAACTTACGGAATGATGTGAATGCAGTCCTTCCAAGCTTTTCCAACCCAAGTTGTCCCACAGTTGTGTTTGTGGCTTGATGCAGCGAAGAGTTATCTCCCATGAAAATACATCGCGAACTCATAACACGTCCTGATCACTTCTTTTTTGGCAGTCGTAGGAACCGCCATATTTATGTCTTGTGTAGGAATGGTACTTCTAATACAGAATTCTGCAGGTTCTGTTTCAATCGGTCGGTACATCAACCATTGTGACCGAGCACCACAAAATACGTCATAAGTCGGTGTTTGACTTTTCAGTTACTGGTATTATTTCAATGCTGAGAGCGTGAGATTTGTAATGAAACCTTATGTCTGTGTCTTGAAAACTTTGGAAGTTACAGTTTTTTAAATAAGCACTGCAATGAAATGCAATGTTAGAGAGCATTGCTGTACGAGCGTAAGTGCGGCATTTCTTATTGGCCCAATTCCATATTTTGTTTACGCCACGGATCCGCATTCTATTTTTAGTCATTGGTACACGAAAACTTCCAGAATAGGAAAGAAGGATGGCGAGCGAGCTTTGTAGTATATATATATATATATATATATATATATATATATATATATATATATATATATATATATGGTACGCCAGTATAAGTAGTACCCATCGAACCGAGGTAAAAGCATTAATTGGGCTAATTGAACTCTTATTATCTTCTTGCTTTCTGGGAGTTGGGTTAACAAGGCCGTTTTTACATAATATGTTGATTTGCATAGTGTATCGGCAACAGATCGATTCTAGAGGGGCAACAGAGGCATTAAATACCCAAAACAGAAAATGCACATGGTGGACCCCAGCTGATGTTACAAGGCTGTATATTAATGATAACATGACCAGTGTGACATGACCAGTTTCGTGTGCTCGGTCACTATGTTGCCACAAAAACCTAACGAAGTACATTTGCATGACAAAATGTGCAAACCATCAGGCATTTTTAATTATCAAAACCTCTCAAGAAGTGATCACTCATACAGTCCGAATGTCCACGATGCACATTGTCTCCTATCTGACGTGTTGCTTATGGTTATCGCTGTGAGTGTCGATTGCTTGACAAGAGACTACTCCCCCTAAGCAGTACGCATCTATATAGACTGCATTAAAAAAACCACAGTTACTTTGAATATATTACTACTCATTCTCTTCGTATTATTCCTTGCAGGACTTGCCTCATCAAATTCAAGTTCGGCCTATCATCTTTGCACTGTGTGTGTGTGTGTGTGTGTGTGTGTGTTTGTGTGTGTGTGTGCGTCTGTGTGTGTGTGTGTGTGTGAGTGTGAGTGCGAATCTGTTTTTGTGCTCGTCTGTTTACTCATTGTTTAGTCATTGTATATATATGCGAGTGGGTGTGGCGAGCAAATCAAACTTCATGCTACATATTCTTCATGGACAGCTAAATCATTTTCTATCTTTCTCCTCAGGACGATACTCCACCAACGTTCTAACCCGCCGTTTTACTTGGTCATCCACTTTCCCCCCATTGTTCCATTAGAGAGAGAAATTGACTGAAACGAAAACGGGCTGTTTTCCTGTCCTTCACCGACACTTCCCTCCCTCTACGCAAACAATAAGTACCATTCAGTCAGAGCCCAAAATAGTCCAGTCCCCATGCCTACACTTCCATTCATGTCAAAGGTCATATGTAACCATTTTCAATTTCAGTCACTCCTTTAACTACGCGCTCCACTTGGCACCATGCCTCAGCAGAGTCCATCGTGTTGATCTTTTTCCTGCACAATCCACTTTCGTAGTACTCTGTACAAGACAGTGCCTCATTACAACTACAAACTGTTGGTATTTTCCAGCCGCTCACAGCTTTCTCCTACACAGACTGAGATAAAAACTTCATCAAGGCAGTCTCACAAGCCCACGACACAACTCGTCCCAATTCTTGTACGCTCATGCCCTAATTGACAACCACGTCTCTTGTACGCTCATGCCCTAATTGACAACCACGTCTCTTGGAGGACGGCTAGATCTCGGCACGCCACTGGTCGTCTTCACGTTCGGGGACCAGCCCCTTCTTGGCCAGGTACTGGTCGTGGTCCTCGGTCGTCTCGAAGATGTGCACGTCAAAGGGGCTGCCTGGTACGTGCTCGCCTGACCAGCGCACGCTGATGACGTAATGGCCTGGCTCCTGGGGGTCATAGCGACACGTGATTGTGCGGTCACTCTGAGCCTCGCGTTGGATGTCCACCCTGAATCCGCCTGGATGGAGAGAGGAAAGGACATGTGATGAGGAATGCAATGCAAGACAGTTTGCGACTATTCGTAGTATCTTTTCCAAGTAGGCCTGAAAGCAGAGACTCAGAGACGCATGGATCTGTAGTGAAGAAACACAACGTAGAATCATTTGTCCTCACTAAAGATGCGTAAATGTACAGAGGAAAGAATAAACGGGTAAAAAACAATACAGAACAGTTCTTACGGGTGTCTCCTGTCATCACGCCTGGAAGTAGAGACTGATGGATAGGTCATGAATACACACAATGCGGGACAGTTCGAGACTATATAAGATGTTTTTACCAGACACCTGCATGTAGAGAGAAATGAATGTTTCATAAGGCAGTATAAGGGAGGAGGGTTCAAGATCGTGCAAGATGTCCCCTCTAAACATGCCTGTATGTAGAGAGGAATGGATGTTTCATAAGGCAGTATAAGGGAGGAGGGTTCAAGATCGTGCAAGATGTCCCCTCTAAACATGCCTGTATGTAGAGAGGAAAGGATCTGTGGCGAATAAATGTCTCGTGTAAATACGCCTGGATGTGGAGAACGATTATGTATGATAAAGAAAGACATTGCAGCAAGGCCATTTTGACAGTTTACGCGGTGACGTCACCAAAGACATATGGAAACAGAGAGTAGAGACTATGTGACGATGGAATACAAGGCATGACAGTTGAAGCATATACACGGTGTCTTCACTGAATGTGCTGGATGTTGAGAGTGATGGATGTGTGATGAAAGAATACAACGCATGACTTCGAGACAAAACAAAATGTCATTTAAAGACACCGCAATGTACAGAGAGAAGGCTAAATGAAAAAAGCGCGCGAGCGTGTGTGTGCGTGTGTGTGTGTGTGTGTGTGTGTGTGTGTGTGTGTGTGTGTGTGTGCATGTGTGTGTGTGTATGTGTGTGTGTGTGTGTGTGTGTGACACGACAGTTCGAGACTTTACAGGTTGTCTTCCCAGAACACGCCTAGGTGCAGAGAGGGACACGTGTGTGGTGAGGAAATACAACGCAGAATAGTTTGAGGCCAGTTGGATAAAGAGAAGAAAAGCAGCGCAAAGTTGAAATACAATACAATGTAGTGCACCACCAAAAGGATGTCTTCCTTTAACATCGAAAACAAAGGCCAGGAAATGTGGCAAAACGATGGGGTTCTGTAAACACTGTAGAAATCTCCACGCCGTGTCCACGTAGACACAGGAAATGTGGCAAAACAATGGGGTTCTGTAAACACTGTAGAAATCTCCACGCCGTGTCCACGTAGACACAGGGAAGGCACAATCTGCGGTGTAAAAACAGAACGCAGATCAGTGCAACACTGCCTAGGATGTCAAGCCTAAACCGCCTGAACACTGTTGAGAAAGGACGAGGGCGTGGAGAAAATTATGCTGTGATACATCATACAGTGTACACGATGCATGATGAGGGTTATGGACGTAGCATACAATACAGCACAGCACACAAGGCTACACGTACATGTTCGCGATGTCCATCCTGAACCTATCTACATGCTAGAACCCAGAATATGTGATGTAGATACAATGCAGTGCACTACATTATTAAAAAGGAAATGTACAATGGATATAACCATACAATGTTATGGATCTTTTTCAAATGCCCACCCTGCACCTGAATACACGTAAGAAACATAAGCTATATACTGAGGCAATGCGATTGAGTACCGTTGAGTTGAAAACGTTCACGATATTCAGCCATGAATGGAGTATTTGGGGAGGCGATGTCGAGTGTACGACCTTAAAAAACCACTTTCTCTTCAAGCCTCCATTCTGAAAATTTCATACATTCAATTGGACCTAACTTCCAGTTAGTGTGCAAAATGTTAAGGAAATCCGTCCAGTAGTTTTTGAGAAATCAGCCGTTGAGTCGGGACACACACACACATACACACACACACACACACACACACACACACACACACACACACACACACACACACACAGAGATAAAGTCTGCAGGACCTCCAGTAAACCTGGAGGGATAACGTGTTTTTCGGGCTAGACTTGCACCGAGGTGAATGTCACGGCTCAAGCCTATTAATTTTGATTTTATGTGTTTCGTATTCCAATTTAGTGATTCGGTCGTGAATCGAGTGGTTCGGGTGTCTGCAAGATGTGTGAGTTGGAATTGAGTTCAGTTGAAGACGTCACCGATGGCCAAAAGGAAGAAGAGTGACGTCAAGGGAGAGGAAACGTCAGAATTGGCCGGAGAGGAAAGGGTTTGGTTTGGATGGAAAAAAGAGGAGATTTTTTTGGACCGTTTGGGGTAAGATGAATTGTTTGTGACAAAGTGGAACTGTTTGTGGCAAAGTGAACCGTGTGGAGCAAGGTGGACTGTTGTGGGGCAAAGTGGAACTGTTTGTGGCAAAGTGAACTGTGTGGGGCAAGTTGGACTGTTGGGGGACAAAGTGGAACTGTTTGGGGCAAAGTGAACTGTGTGGGGCAAGGTGGACTGTTGGGGGACAAAGTGGAACTGTTTGTGGCAAAGTGAACTGTGTGGGGTAAGGTAGACTGTTGGGGGCAAAGTGAACTGTTTGGGGCAAGTGAACTGTTTGGGGCAAGTAAACTGTGTGGGGCAAGGTGGATTGTTGGGGGGCAAAGTGGAACTGTTTGGGGCAAGTTGAATCTGTTGTGCGTGGTGTGTTATATTGTTTGGTGATTACACAGTGTATTATGGTTGTGCAGAAGTGAGTGAGGTTGCTGTTTTGATTTTATTGGTCATAAAATTATTTGTCTTTGTGATAATTACCTTGTTTTGTCATTTATTGGTTGGCGAGGGTGTAGGCAAGGTCATTAAACAATCGTTTGTCCGGGGGCTGTCTTACCACCTAAGCAGCCCATACACCCGGCCGCGACAGTGAAAGGTACGATGATGTACATGTTGAACTGGACAAGAAATTCACATTTAGGCGTCAGGACATCCTGCAACTTTACAGAAGAACTGTTCAAAGCCATTGAAATTCCGATGCGACGGAAGTCAGTCGTCAAGTTTTACCTCATTCCGTAAACCCGAGTCAGTAGTATTGACTCTGGCACAGTTCACAATGAATGCGTAATAGGCTTGACCCTTGGCATTACAGCCTTGCGCCCAAAATAGTTCGTTCTGATACTATTTTTTCTCCACTTTTTACAGAAATCATTCAGATGTAAAAACTTGGTTCCATTTCAACACAAACATTTTATTGTATCGAATAAACGCTTGTTTGTTGTCTCAACAAGAGTAAGTTAAGAGTTTTGTGCGAAATAGTCTTAGAACTACTTTAACGGCGTATGTCACTGAGCACATCGGCTATCCCACAAGCCTCTCGTGTGACCTCCGCTTGCATAAATTGGCCAAAAACCTTCCATCACGTGATGTGAACTGTGCTAGAGATACTTTTGCCGGTAGGCGAAATCTCTAGTTTACTAGAATGGTTTTACCTCTGGTTACAGTTTTAACGGTGGAGGCCCCCTCCGTTAAATTTACGTCCGGTCAACACCAGCGGGAACCAATACCATGTACCATGTGCCCATGAATGCATGGTACTGGCAATGTATCTCTGGTCAGAGAGTTAAGCACCGGAAGTCGAGGTTTACCTCCGACTCTTCCATGGATACCGGGCCTGAAGACCTCCCTCCCCTGCCCCTTTCCCTCCCTCCCCTGACCCTTTCCCTCCCTCCCCTGCCCCTTTCCNNNGTGCAACACTGCCTAGGATGTCAAGCCTAAACCGCCTGAACACTGTTGAGAAAGGACGAGGGCGTGGATAAAATTATGCTGTGATACATCATACAGTGTACACTATGCATGATGAGGGTTATGGACGTAGCATACAATACAGCACAGCACACAAGGCTACACGTACATGTTCGCGATGTCCTTCCTGAAAATATCTACATGTTAGAACCCAGAATATGTGATGTAGATACAATGCAGTGCACTACATTATTAAAAAGGAAATGTACAATGGATATAACCATACAATGTTATGGATCTTTTTCAAATGCCCACCCTGCACCTGAATACACGTAAGAAACATAAGCTATATACTGAGGCAATGCGATTGAGTACCGTTGAGTTGAAAACGTTCACGATATTCAGCCGTATTTAGTATACATGCACAGACCAGGGACAACAAAGTGCAGCGAAGCATAACATTTCAGAGATTAGCATCCAACAACACTGCACAGCACGACGGGACAATATGCCCGTTCATTCTAAATCCAATCGCACACACAACAACGAGATAAGGGTATTGAAATATACATGTAAATTCACAATATTCCATAGCCATCAGCTTTCCAAGTGGGATCATGTTGTGTAGTCTCTCGGGATTAGCAAATGAGGATCCAGTCTCCTCAGCGAATGTGAAAAATCTATAACAAGTTATCTGCTGCAGAAACACTCGCAAGGAAAATTAGTAAAGTAGAAAGCTGCAAACTTTAGTTAGAACAGCAGGAAAACTTTAAGGATTGAAAAGATATCGATGCCATAGCTACAGCACTATTAAATGGAAAACAAACAAATAAAAGGTAGAAGGAAAAGGGGGGAGGGGGCAGGAGAATCAAGCTACTCTCTCTCTCTCTCTCTCTCTCTCTCTCTCTCTCTCTCTCTCTCTCTCTCTCTCTCTCTCTCTCTCTCAGTCAGTCAGTTAGTCTGTCTGTCGGTCTGGTCTGGTCTCGTCCGGTCAGGTCCGGTCCATCCGTCCGTCCGTCCGTCTGTCTGTCTCTGTCTGTCTGTCTGTCTGTCTGTCTGTCTGTCTGTCTGTCTGTCTGTCTGTCTGTCTGTCTGTCTGTCTGTCTCTGTCTGTCTGTCTGTCTGTCTGTCTGTCTGTCTGTCTGTCTGTCTGCCTGCCTGCCTGCCTGCCTGCCTGCCTCTCTCTCTCTCTCTCTCTCTCTCTCTCTCTCTCTCTCTCTCTCTCTCTCTCTCTCTCTCTCTCTCTCTCTGTGTGTGTGTGTTATCAGTGACAGCAGGTCCAAATAATTGTATTCTTTCGCTAGAGACAGCGTGGCCCTGGAAAGGGTAGTTTTCATGGGTCGAGCCTGAGCTAGGCGTTGACTGAGCGTTCGCCCCGTGTAGAGAGTTTCGTTCCGATTCTATTAAATCGGGGCATTTATCCCACAGTTTATTGTGACAATAGACTATCATAGTAGCGTCCTATGCGAACTGAAATTCACTTCGCGGTGAGGAATTCTTGCATTCTACGTCACACTTTGTGCTGGCACGTCGCATCCGGTTGTCTGCGATGTGAAGTTCGCAGGTTTTGCCCATACGTACTTCGTTAAAACAGACAATTAGCCGAACTCCTTTTCGTTGAGTATTTTTGCATTCTTTAGTTGTCCTAACGTTACTGTAATCGCAAGAAAATGATACCATGTCGTTTCCACTGCTGATTTGTAGAATGAAAGGGCTTGACTGACAAACAGTAAACATTTCAGGCGTAGTTTTAGCGACCAACTGGTTGGCCAACAAAAGACTAGCGACCCAAAAAATGTCACGCTTCACGTTTTAAATTGCTCGATTTTCCTTACTAGTTAATCAAAACATCAAGTTATGCGATGCTTGCTTTATTTCATGAGTAAATGGAAAGTCTGGTGCTAAATATATGGTTATTTAATCGTCAGACGGCTATTTTGTGACCCAATTTCGATTCCCTTCATCGTGATCGTGTCAACACTTCGTCTGCTGTTCTATTCGACATAAGAGATACGAAGTTCGTCACTTTCTTGGGATGCGCGCGCACCCTGATTTAGATACGAATTTCGCCACTGCGAAGTGGATTTCAGTTCGTGGAGGACGCTACTATGATTGCCTACTACTTCGCGTTTCTATAAGCATTTCATTTACATTGTATCCGTGCTTTGTTTAAAAAGCCTTATTGTAATACGGGCATTTCTGCATAATTCACCATCCTTGAACAGGGAAGTTTATTCAAATGAATTCAACTCTTCCAATGATCATGCTGCAGGCGGGTCAGCCCAGGAAGAGTTACGTACCCTTGGGCCCACGGATCTTGACGGCGAGCTGTCCTGCGCCTGCACCGTGCGTGTCCACCAGGAACATACTCTGGAACGTCTGGATAAGCCCCGCCTCCACGCCAGGCCCAAAGACCTTGACCTTGGAAGGGTCAGGGGGCTCGCCCACTCTCAGCAAAAATGGGCTTCCTGTGTGACGTCACATAAAGTTTGGAGAGAGAAAATGTCACACACACACACACAAACACACACACACACACACACACACACACACACACACACACACACATACACACACACACACACACACACACACACACACAGAGGCACACATACACACAGGCACACACACAGAGACAGACACTCTCACTCTCTCTCTCTCTCTCTCTCTCTCTCTCTCTCTCTCTCTCTCTCATGCACTCACACATGCACATGCACTCATGCACACACACACTCACGCACACGCACGCGCACGAACGCAGGTATATGCGCACACACTTAATTATATCTCTATATATAAAACCCAAACGGTTTCTGTCTATCCAGATCTCTGTATGTCTGTCTGCTCTATGCGTTCGGCCGCTCGTGCACGGATCTCCACGAAATGTGGCATGTCGCTCCCCCGTGACTGGGTGGGGGTAGTCGGTGCGTTTTGGAAGGCGTACCTCTGACCGTTCCGGAGATATTCCCTCTGGAACTTTTTAGTCATGGGACTGTAGACGGCAAAGGGAAGCAACTCAGCTCCAACGTGTGGTTCGTGCTGCACGAAGTTTTACGGGTCTGAGCTCGCTCATCTCCTTACGCATTGATGTTTGGTGAATGTGAGGGGGTTGGGGGTGGGAAAGTATCTACAGTACGGTTATTTAGGGGGAGAGGGAAATGAAAAAGGTGGAGACGGGAAAAGGTGGAGAGGGAAAAGATGGAGACGGGAAAAGGTGGAGACGGGAAAAGGTGGAGACGGGAAAAGGTGGAGACGGGAAAAAGTGGAGACGGGAAAAGGTGGAGACGGGAAAAGGTGGAGACGGGAAAAGGTGGAGACGGGAACAAGTGGAGACGGGAACAGGTGGAGACGGGAAAAGGTGGAGACGGGAACAAGTGGAGACGGGAACAGGTGGAGACGGGAAAAGGTGGAGACTGGTAAACCATCTAGTCTATAATATATATCATGCTAATTATTATCGTCGTCGTCGACGTCGTCATAGTCATCGTCATCATCACTATTGCCAAAAACGTAGCCATACTCTAAACCATAAACACTGTTAAATTCCCTGTCGTCACTGACTTCGTCATCGTTGACGTCATAAGATGACCTACCAGGAACGTGGTGGTCGTCATATTTGATCTGAAGCAGGTGTTTTTCAGGCACGGTGGGGAAGATGCGCAATGTGTAGTGCCCAGCCTCGTTCTCGCGCAGCTCGCAACGTGCACCCTGGCGCGCGCCCATGCACACAGCAGTGACGTCACCTACAGAAGACAACGCAAATGAGCTCATTTCGACCGCATCACGCACACAAAGCAATCACGGAAGTTTTGTTTGTTTTGAAGAATACGGACTGAACAGTTCAGAAGGGTGAGTGAGTGCTTGTATGCGTGCGAGTTTGTCCTTTTAATTGTGTGTGTGTGTGTGTGTGTGTGTGTGTGTGTGTGTGTTCGTGTGTGTGTGTGTGTTCGCGTGTGTGCGTGTGTATGTGTGTTCATGTGTGTGTGTATGTGTGATCGTGTGTGTGTGTGTGTGTGTGCGTGCGTGTGCGTGCGTGTGCGCGCGCGTGTCTATGTGTGTGTAATTTCCAGTATGTTTTCTTATACGACAAGAGCTTCTTACGATACATAGACCTACAATTCATCAGATCATTACGTAAACCACTTGTTAAGACAAATATCGGGGAAAAGGTAATTAAACAGCGAATAGAGCTCCGAGAATAATGTAATTATTGTGAAGAGTATCCATGTCGACACGCTTACAAAAATCTGACGTTTGAATAGACAGCATAGTACACTCGGTCATTACCGGAACATCCTCTTGCAATCCAGTGGTCATAAATACAATTTCGACAGGAAATTCCTGCATCCAAACGAGCGAACAAACGGACGGACGAACGAACAAATGAATCAATGAGGCTTTACGGCATATCCGTCGTTGTGGGCTTTGTAAGGCCATCGACTACCACACTACTGCATCTGTTTAGAGAAAAGCATTCCGATCCTCAATTTCCCTCGTCATTCGCCTCGAAAGAATCGCTGAGGGAAAGACAGTGGAGCTCCTCCTCGCCCCGCCCCCAGGGGAGCCTACATCCGCACCGCATCCCAATGCAGAACAGCTTGCCCGGCCTGACATTGCTGTTCACTGTGCAGGTCGTGCAACACCGCTTCCCAATACAGAACAGCTTGCCCTGCCTGACATTGCTGTTCACTGTGCAGGTCGTGCAACATTTCTTACCAGGTCCAGAGTCTCTGGTGTCCACGAAGACCTTCAGCTCGTGGCCTGCAATGCCTCCCCGAAGACCTTCTCCCGTGACCCTGACCTTGCTGACGTCACCCTTTGAGGTCACGGTCAACTTGAAGGGACATCCAGGCACCAGCTCCTCAGACCAATAGATGTACAGTAGGTACCCTCCTGCATTGGAAGGAGATGCAACTTTTCACATAAATCCTTACTGTGCATTTCTAAGAAAATGATGATGACGATGATGATGATGATGATGATGATGATGATGATGATGATGATGCTGATGCTGATGATGATGATGATGAGGAGGAGGAGGAGGAGGAGGAGGAGGAGGAGGAGGAGGAGGAGGAGCAGGAGCAGGAGCACGAGAAGGAGGAGGAGGAGGAGGAGGAGGAGCAGGAGCAGGAGCAGGAGCAGGAGCAGGAGCAGGAGCAGGGGCAGGGGCAGGGGCAGGGGCAGGAGCAGGAGGAGCAGGAGGAGCAGGAGCAGCAGGAGCAGGAGCAGGAGCAGGAGCAGGAGGAGGAGGAGGAGCAGGAGCAGGAGCACGAGAAGGAGGAGGAGGAGGAGGAGGAGGAGGAGGAGGAGGAGGAGGAGGAGGAGGAGGAGGAGGAGGAGGAGGAGGAGGAGGTGGAGGTGGAGGAGCAGGAGCAGCAGGAGCAGGAGGAGGAGGAGGAGGAGGAGGAGCAGGAGGGGCAGGAGGAGGAGCAGGAGGAGGAGGTGGAGGAGTAGGAGCAGCAGGAGCAGCAGGAGCAGGAGGAGGAGAAGCAGGAGCAGGAGGGGCAGGAGCAGGAGCAGGAGGAGCAGGAGCAGGAGGAGCAGGAGGAGGAGCAGGAGGAGGAGGAGGAGGAGGAGGAGGAGGAGCAGGAGCAGGAGGAGCAGGAGGAGGAGCAGGAGGAGGAGGAGGAGGAGGAGGAGGAGAAGGAGGAGGGGAGGAGGAGGAGGAGAAGGAGGAGGAGGAGGAGGAGGAGCAGAAGGAGGAGGAGCAGGAGCTCGAGGAGGAGCAGGAGGAGGAGCAGGAGCAGGAGCAGGACGAGGAGGACGACGACGACGACGACGGCGATGATGATGAGAGTTTTACGGCCTATCAGCCTTTGAAGACTATATAAGGCCATCGATAACATAATCACTAGAGCTTGTTGGAGTAAAAACATGTTAATTCCCTGTTTCTCTAGTTATTCGCCGTTTATGAATTGCGTAGGGAGACGCAGTGGGTCTATGGAACCCTCAAGCCACAGAGGGACTAGAAAGGGTTATAGTAACTTCTGCGCATAGATAAGATTACCATCGAGCACCACCATTTGGGAGCCGTTTTGTCTCGTGACGGCGTTGCTTTCGTACAAACAATTTGTGCAAGACATGCAGAAATTGCCCCCGGGCCAGACAACTGTGTCGTGTTTTGAGGGGCGTGACGTCTTACTCATAACGTCTTACTCATAACGTCTTACTCATAACGTCGCATCGACTGCTCACAGTGACGGATTCAAGCCATCACTTTCAGGAATGATCAAGGGTTACCAGTAAACTGTGAATTTACTTTCGAAACTGTACGTTGCTGAACTATTGTGTCTGGATGCTCGGTTGAAAACTACCACAGTCTCATCATTAATATTTGCTATGAAGAACGACTGCCACAGGCTCACTGTGATGTGATCTATGATCATGACTTACTTTGTCCATTTGCTACTGTATTTATTGAACGGACACGTCGTAATAAAATTGTAAGTATTTACCTGCAGTCTGCTGGATCATTATACAGAGACATAAATTGTGTGGACACCATTCATATAGCACCACTACCAGTGCCTTTAATCAGATGTATGCAGGCACAAAACCAAAGGTACAGGAGGACGAGAGGTGCACTGTAGAGACAAGTTTCAAGTTGCTCACCTGGAAGAGGCGGGGTGTAGTTGCACTGGTATCTGTCGTACTTGAGTGCGTTCATGTCCACGTCACAATTCTGACGTAACCCTTGAAGCTTCACCCTGGGCACACCTGTAAAATTCGTCACAGTGCATTAGCCCTTATCTGACTGGAGTATCCATAAAGATATACGTCATGCTGCCTTGGGTTGCCAAATTAAAAAGCAGCAACTTTACCTAAATATTTTCCAACATTGCAAATATTAAGGGTTGTGTCACAAAATGCATTGGACCGCTCTAACAAAACTGCGAAGCTAAGATGTAATAACCATATGCCAATTGAGGAGTCTGAGCAGCTCAGACATACACATTAAAATTGTATTCAAGTCTCCTGTCGTGAAAGGTTACTCATTTGATGCGGTGGACACAGGGCTAAAGAAAAACAGATAATCTAGAAATATAAAATCATGGAAGTGTTGTCGGACGGTTCGTCAGACCATATTGGTGACGTATATCAAAATCATCTCTTCAATCAGAATTCTTAAAAGTAGGTACATACTGCTTTCTGTTTAAATACGTTTCAGTAAACTTGTCTGTTTTCAAGCGTAATTTCCGACTGGACACACGCGCGCGCACATACACACATACACAGTACGGTTGATACTCGTGATTTTTTAAATACCTTCAATGTTCACTTTTTGTTTGCCACGTCGCATCAACATACCAGTGACAAGTATTTCCAAAAGTATATACCAGAAGTACTGTGCGTTCCCTCACAGTGACAAGCATTTCCAAAAGTATATACCAGAAGTACTGTGCGTTCCCTCACAGTGACAAGCATTTCCAAAAGTATATACCAGAAGTACTGTGCGTTCCCTCACAGTGACAAGCATTTCCAAAAGTATATACCAGAAGTACTGTGCGTTCCCTCACAGTGACAAGCATTTCCAAAAGTATATACCAGAAGTACTGTGCGTTCCCTCACAGTGACAAGCATTTCCAAAAGTATATACCAGAAGTACTGTGCGTTCCCTCACAGTGACAAGCATTTCCAAAAGTATATACCAGAAGTACTGTGCGTTCCCTCGCAGTAGATGCATGAATGGCAAAAGTACTACCAGCACCTCAACACTAGCTGTTCATAAACTCATCTTTTGCAGGAGACATGCCACCTCGCATTTCTTGCCGTTATTTTTCATATTTTAAATTATTCTCATCCTTCTCCTCTCACTCTGCCGTCCTCACAAGTGCCCTTTTTACACCTCACCTGGCCCAGCGCGGCGCCCGTCAATGAGGAACTCGGTAGGGACGGTGGCCCGGGCTGTTTCAGCTCCACGTCCAGTGACCGCCACCTTGGCGGGGTCGACAGGAAGTCGAGGTCCAGGACAGAAGGCAAGGATTGGGGAGCTGACCAGAGGCACCTCGCACCAGAACAGGTGGATGTAGTGATCACCTGTATGGACAAAGACGCTTAAGTGAGGAATGACGGTTTTAGAGAGTAATAATTGAGTGAGCTAACAGCTGACCATAAGATGATATTAAGGATTTTTTTTTTCAAAAGCATTCATGACGTTTTTCAAGATTGATTATCACCTCCCCCTCCTCTTCCTCCTCCTCCTCTTCCTCCTTTTTTTTCCTCCTCCTCCTCCTCTTTTCCCTCCTCCTCCTCCTCTTTTTCCTCCTCCTCCTCCTCTTCTCCTTTTCCTCCTCCTTCTCCTTTTCCTCCTCCTTTTCCTTTTCCTCCTCCTTCTCCTTTTCCTCCTCCTCCTCTTTTTCCTTCTCCTCCTCTTTCTCTTTTTCCTCCTCCTCCTCCTCCTCCTCCTCCTCCTCCTCCTCCTCCTCCTCCTCCTCCTCCTCCTCCTCCTCCTCCTCCTCCTCCTTTTCCTCTCCTCCTCCTTTTCCTCCTCATCCTCCTTTATCTTCTCGTTCTCCTGTTCCTCCTCCTCCTATTTCTCCTCCTCCACTTGTTTCTCCTCCTTATCGTCATCGTCCTCCTCCTCCTTTATCTTCTCCTCCTCCTCCTCCTCCTCCTCCTCCTCCTCCTCCTCCTCCTCCTCCTCCTCCTCCTCCTCCTCCTCCTCCTCCTCCTCCTCCTGTTTCTCCTTCTCCTCCTCCTTTATCTTCTCGTCCTCCTCCTTTATCTTCTCGTCCTCCTGTTCCTCCTCCTCCTCCTGTTTCTCCTCCTCCTCCTCCTCCTCCTCCTCCTGCTCCTCCTGCTCCTCCTCCTCCTTTTCCTCCTTTTCCGTCTTCTCCTCCTTTCCTTCTCCTCCTCCTTTTCCTTCTTTGCCTCTTCCTTTTCCTTCCCTACCTCCTTTTCCTTTCTTCCTCCTCCTTTCTTCGTTTTAGCTTTTCCTCTCTCCTTCGTCTTCCACAACCATCACCAGCGCGATCACCACCATCTCGTCCTACTCATCCACTACTCTTCCACTTCTTTTTCTTCTTCGTGTCCACCCCCTTTGCTCCTCCTCCTGCTCCTAAAGCATGACGGCCTACCCTCGTCCCTGGCAGTGAAGATGACGTCAACTTTTGATGGGGACTGCTCCACGGCCACAGGCAGCTTGCCCTCCGGTCCCAACACCTCGGCTGTAAAGCGTCCTGTAACACGTTCAAGGTCAGCAATCAACACCGACTTCACGTCATTAAAAAATTGTCTGTCCGTCCGTCCGTCTGTCTGTCTCTCTCTCTGTCTCTATCTGTTTGTCTGTCTGTCTGTCTGTCTGTCTGTCTGTCTGTCTGTCTGTCTGTCTGTCTGTCTGTCTGTCTGTCTGTCTGTCTGTCTGTCTGTCTGTCTGTCAGTCCGTACGTCCGTCCGTACGTCCGTCCCTTTCTCTCTCTCTCTGTCCGTCATTCCGTCCGTCCGTCTGTCTGTCTCCCTCCCTCCCCCCGTGCGTGAATATGATGTGTTGTTGTTTTATATGCTCAGCAATGCATCGTTTCATAAACGGAAACCCACCTACATTTGTAAAATCCTGAATAATTAATTAAATTTTACTTCAGTTTTGAGTTTATAAAAATGGGCAAAGAGCCTTAACCAACTTGCAAAGAAGAGACTCCTGTACGTACCTGGACCGGCCTTGCTGACGTCATACTCCAAGCGAGTCACTACGTCACACTCCAGGGCCAGGTGGTCATTCTCGTCCATCAGGTCACTTAGGTTGGTCAGCAGCGTGACGCAGGAGCGGTCAGTGACAGCTGGTTTGAAGGGACTTCCTGTGCGTGGATGGATACCACAGTGACCTCTGACCCGACTGAAACCACTGACCCTGACCTATGCTACTCTGCACTCTCTCTCTCTCTCTCTCTCTCTCTCTCTCTCTCTCTCTCTCTCTCTCTCTCTCTCTCTCTCTCTCTCTCTCTCTCTCTCCTCTCACGTCTCATGCAAAACTCCCAAGCGTTTGACTTCCAAGCCTAAGCCCTACATGCAAACTCTTCATTTATTGAAATGAAACTTTACACAAATAGGAAGCATCAAAATGCCCTTGGTCTAAATTAGGCACAGAAAAAGCTGCAAATAGGGCTCGACAGGTGAAAATGGAAGTCAAGCAAATATTAGCATTGAAATATATGTAAAGTGAGGACAAATCGCTGTGCCCTACGAAAGCAAAATAATCTGTAACCTTAGGCTAATGATCATTCCCATGCATTTCACTACAAAATGGATATGGAGAAAAAAAAAGCTTCAATGTAAATGCAACCCAAACTGATCACGACAAATGTTAATTCTATCAAGTGCACACAAGCTTGCTGATCCCATAAAGCTTACAGCATCTGTTGCACGGAAAACACACAGGCTGCACGCATTCTACTCAAGCAATGGTCTCGCACAATACGTGAACTACACGCAGCACGCGAAGATCGTGCCACCTCGTGATGCAAGCATTGTTCTTAAGAACCCTGAAGTACCTGCTGCACGTAGATCTCGTGTTCCATGTATTGCACAAAAAGCTCGCCCTGCATATATTGCACGTGAAAATTCGTGCTTAAAGTACTGCAAGTGAAACTCAGGCTAAATGTACTGCACGTGAAACTCGTGCACCATGCAATAAACCTGCAGCAAGCACCTCATACAGGAAGCGACCCCTCACCTTTGACCTCATGCCCATTCCAGCGCACGTGCACGTTGAAGATCCCGGCCTCCCAGGGGAGGTAGCGGAACTCGAAGCAGTCGTCTTTGAGCAGCTGCTGGCGTGTGTCTACCTTACTACCGCTGGCTGTCAGTAGAGTGAGACAGATACCAGGCTACAGAGACAGGGAGGAAAAAGGCGGGGAGCATACGACAAGACAAGATACCCTCTCCAAGTGAAGCAGTGGTGCGCCAGTCTAAAGTTCAGCAGATTTTCACTTCCGTGCTGAATTTCAGACTCGCTCATATTGCATGCGATATATCTATATTATAGGCAGACAGGAGATGTACCTTATGCTGCGTTTAAGTAATACCGTGGTTAGTCGAAGAACATCGCTGTTTGAAAAGAAAAAGCTTTCAACATGCGCTAGTATGAATCTTGTTGTCATTCTGCCAGACATACATATGCTCACTGACAAAACGTGCGTAGAAAAGGGTAATGTTCATTGCAAAATAAATTTGACTACTGCAATTAATGCTTAGTTTCCTTTCTGTTTGCGGATTCATGTTGAGATTATGTGGCAGAATCACAAACAGGCTAACAGTCGAGTAAATCCAAGGACATGTTTACCCCTCGAAGCCATGAAGCAAACAACAAACGACCCGCATCGACCCAATAAACTGTAACATATCACAATGCAACATGGTGGCGCTAATCTTGCATGCACAATCTCCCAAGTAATTTGTCTCATTTCGTCCGTGTGTAAGTTTCCTGTTAACTGGACAACTTGTTGAACACGACAACCAACTACTGTACATGTATCTGTGCTGATTCGATTAGTGAAAACAAAAGAATGCATTTGGTCACATGTGCTGAATTTGCAGTTTGCTTCATGAAACTTCATATCAATTCTTCATAGGGAATTAGTGTAGCGTCAATGTGAAGAGAAGAAATGGTTATCATTTTCCTATGCTGTATCAATATTTTTAAAAGCTGTGAAAACATCTACAAACTCTTAGGGGAAAGAGAAAAGAAAAAACAGGCACTAAATATTATTTGAATTCCAAAGAAAATATTCATATAAGAAAAGTAAGAGAAAAAAATAGAGGTAAGTAACTTGCATTGTTGTCAGCACACCTCCAAGTGTCTAAATATTGTTGTCGAGCAGATAAGATATGATATTGTTTCACCCCCGTTGCACTTATGGCCTACTGTCTGTGACATCACAGTACATGGCACTCACCCCCCCCCCCCCCTTGCACCTACTGTCTGTGACATGACAGTACATGGCACTCCCCCCCCCCTTGCACCTACTGTCTGTGACATCACAGTACATGGCACTCACCCCCCCCCCCCCCCCTTGCACCTACTGTCTGTGACATGACAGTACATGGCACTCACCCCCCCCCCCTTGCACCTACTGTCTGTGACATCACAGTACATGGCACTCACCCCCCCCCCCCCCTTGCACCTACTGTCTGTGACATCACAGTACATGGCACTCACCCCCCCCCCCTTGCACCTACTGTCTGTGACATGACAGTACATGGCACTCCCCCCCCCCCCCCCCCTTGCACTTACTGTCTGTGACATCACTGTACATGGCACTCACCAGTAATGACGTCCACGGTGACGCTGCCTCCGAGTCCTGCAGTGCTGACGTTGAAGACTGCCTCCTCCCCCTTGGCAGCGCGCTCCACCCCCTCTCCGGACACCAGCACTCGCCCAGGGTCAACCACCTCCACGTACAGCGGGGAGCCTGCAGCACACGGGCAGCGAGGACGGGTGGATGAATGAATGAATGAATGAATGAATGAATGAATGAATGAATGAATGAATGAATGAATGAATGAATGAATGAATGAATGAATGCATGCATGAATGAAGTTGTACGGCCTGTCAGCCTTTGTAAGTTATCTAAGGCCATTCATCACGAAACTTACTAGAGCTGGTTAAGTCTTCATTTTCCTAGTTCGCATTTAACGATTCGTGAAGGGAGACGCTGTGGGTCTATTCTTACCCCCAGTACACGGGGGAAGGGGGGGGGGGGATGATGAAAGATTGCGTCATCGTTCAGATGACGTGGTGCGAAAGTAGACAGATGCAGCAGGGACATCAGAGCGAATGCTGCCTTTGCCCGTTCTGCGCTTTTGCGACATCGGTTGGAGGGGAAAATCCACTTCACCTGGGCAGACTGAAACGACACGCTGCTCCTTATACCCAGCCTTCACGCGGACTTTATTCTGCATTGTTTGGCTTACTTTGTTTGTCTGGCAGTCTTCATGGGAGGGAGCACAACCCTGAAACTGCGTGCACATTTGCGACTGTTGCTCATGACCCTTACGCTATCGGAATGTAACGCTTTGTTTTACGATTTCAAATACCTCTTTGTTTAGATACACGAATTAAGTTTAAAAATCCTCACACACAAATAAAAACAGAAGTATGAGTTTTAAGGATGTCCTGTGAATATTCGAAGGCATCTGATTTTGATTTCCGCCCATTGATCAATGGTAAAGCGACCTGGCGGTATGGAAGGGAACATTGCTGCCAACACTTAAGAGTCCCACATTCGAATTGTTCTTTTTCATTATTTACTTCAAATAATGTTTTTTCGTGATTTACATTTTTATTTGCTGTGAGAACCTACCTACTTGTCTCTCAATGAATGTTGACGGCTGACACTCTCGGACACTATGCACATATATTGCCTATATGGTATGATTTATAATTCAGATTGGTACGATAGTCTGAAACAGCTGCCAGGCAGTTGTCAGAAGACATACTAGCCAGTTGTCGTGTCTGTAGCAGTTTCACCCTGGCATCTGACGATTTCTGTACATCTGTTTGTTGCATGAGTTTTGGTTTGACTGTTGTCTTCCCAGCCCCCTCTATCGGGATGACTCTGTGTCTTTCTATTAATAGCTATCCCCCAAAGAAAAGATTCTAATCCGTCCTTCCTCTGTATTTGCACCGAGACGGGTACACATCACTTTCTGTGTGCCATTATGGGTGTCTGCGTGTATGTGTATATGTATGTGTGTGTGCGAGCGTGTGTGTGCATGTGCTTGTGTGTGTGCGTGTGCGTGTATGTGTGTGTGCGAGCGTGTGTGTGCATGTGCTTGTGCGTGTGTGTGCGTGTGTGCGAGCGTTTGTGTGCATGTGCTTGTGCGTGTGCGTGTGTGTGTGCGAGCGTTTGTGTGCATGAGCTTGTCGTGTGTGTGTGTGTGTGTGTGTGTGTGTGTGCGCGCGCGTGCGAGCGTTTGTGTGCATGAGCTTGTGCGTGTGCGCGTGCGTGCGCTTGCGAGTGTGTGCATGTGCGTATGTGCGCGTATGTATGTGATTTTTGTTTACTTCTTCTTAGTGCCAGAGTTTCTATTCCATTTCGTTTACTTCCATCCATATTTTTTCAAAATGTAAAGGCACGTTCAAACAAATTGTATTAATGTGCTATTTGAAGGTAACATGCACGTTATAGAGATACAAACACGAAGTGCATGTTAAGCACGTACGCACACTTTATCTCGGTACTTGAAAGTTACACCTGTGCGTACTCTCCCTCCCTGCACGAATAAATCCTGCGGTTTGGGGACAAGAACAGACTCATCGCGTCTCCCCACACAATCATACACTTTCATACACAATCATACACTTTCTCCAATGGACATTTCTGAGGGCACACGTGCAACGTATTTGCATCCTCGCTATTCTAATGAAGTAATGCGCGCGGATAAATTTACCTTTGATATCGAAACCCTCAAGTTTGGCGCGAAGCGCATGGCGTCCCGACGTCATAGGTGTGATCTTGACTTCTTTGCCGTCGCTGGTGTCCTTGACCTCGGCGCTGGCGCTTTTTCCGTCCTGATCTGTTACTTCCACGGTCAGGTCTTCGCTTCCGGCCTGGTTCATGTTGACTGAGAGGAGAATGGCAGGGAATGAGGACAAATCTTTAACAGAGCGTGTCTGACTGACGCCCACATTCAGTGAGAACCATGAACAATCTCGGACTGGGCCAAATGCAGTCGAAATAATAAACAGAAACCTTTCACATATTTCTCTCTCCAGCTCTAGAAACAAATCAAACGCTACATACACTTAAACGAGCTCACACATACACACACATCACACATACATCTCTCTCTCTCTCTCTCTCTCTCATTCACACACACACACACACACACACACACACACACACACACACACACACACACACACACTCACACCCCACACACACAATCAAAACACACACACACAAGCGCGCGCGCACACATACACACACACGCACACACACACACACACACACAAGCACGCACGCACAAACACACACACACACACATACACACAAACACACACAAAACACACACTCAGAGTTACGCATACCTTCACACAAACTGGAAATATAAATATCCTTTTCTTTTACTCTTACAGTGTATGTATCGCATAAACACGCGTGCTGGCGATATCAACTTATAAAGTGGGTCACCAGCGGACAGTTGCAAAATGGGATGTCACGATTCCAATCGCAGCCCACCAGCTGAGGAAGCCATGGAGGAAGACAAGTGCGTACCTGTGAAGGTGGCAAGCCATGGAGGAAGACAAGTGCGTACCTGTGAAGGCGGCAAGCCATGGAGGAAGACAATTGTGTACCTGTGAAGGCGGCAAGCCATGGAGGAAGACAAGTGCGTACCTGTGAAGGCGGCAAGCCATGGAGGAAGACAAGTGGGTACCTGTGAAGG
>JAWQFJ010000459.1:0-10000 GCA_034096865.1 Theodoxus fluviatilis
TGACATTAAGAGGCAGCTGGAGGCTGCATCACAAATGACACATAATTCCATAGACTCTGCCCTTCAGATATTTAATACTGCCATCCTTTCTTGTATTCAGTGTATGGAAAAGAAGGTCCTTGCCAATTCACCAGTGGCTAGAACTCTGTCTGTTTGGTACGACCATGAATGTCGCACTGCTAAACGTGATGCAAGAAGATCCCTTTTCCAATATAGGAAAACGAAATCTTCAGTGCATAAAGAAAAATACCTAGCTGAGAGGAAAGTTTACAAAAGCTTAATCCGTGCCAAGAAAAGAAGTCATTTTCACTTAACCAGCATCAAGCTTATAGACAGCATCAAAGATGCTAGCTCGTTTTGGACACAAGTGAGAAACGCAACGCAAAAGTATTCTGGTAACGTTGAAATTAAATTGACAACCTGGAAAGATCACTTTGAAAAACTTTACGTGAACAATTATGATGAAAAGCTTGCATTGACCGGGATACTCAAAGATTCCCAAACACCCGTAGCTATCGTAACAAACTCAATTCTAGATGAGCCCATTACTTTGGAGGAAGTAAAGACAACTCTTCGCAGAATAAAATCACGGAAATCGGCAGGGATAGATAAGATTCCAGGCGAATGCTACAAAGCCGGCGGTGATCTAATTGCTCATTTTCTAACGAAATTATTTAATACGCTCTATGACTCCCACTACTTCCCTCCTGAATGGTCCCGATCTGTAGTGGTTCCTCTGTACAAGAAGGGCGATAGGCTGGACCCGAATAACTACAGAGGGATCTCATTACTTTGCACACTTAGCAAGGTTTTTGCTTCCATCCTGACACGCCGACTGCGTTGTTGGACGGAGGAAGAAGACAAAGTATGTCAGGAACAGGCAGGCTTCAGAACGCAGTACTCTACCATCGACCATGTCCTTACCCTCTACTGTATGGTCCTCAAACACGTCCATGGCGAAGGAAGGGGTAAATTCTATGTTGCCTTCGTCGACTTCGAGAAGGCCTTCGATTCGGTTGATAGGACACAACTCTGGAAGGTTCTAGCGAACTCTGGTCTTTCCACAAAATTCTTAAATATGCTGAAAGCAATGTACCGAAACGTTGAAGCATGCGTCAAATGGAACGGTGTAACGTCAGATTTTTTCAAATGCCCCGCGGGCGTAAAGCAGGGGGCATTAGAGAGTCCGATAATTTTCTCCCTGTATATAAATGTTGTAGCTCATCATGTGAGGAAAATGGGGAAACACGGGGTCCAGCTACAACCCGGTACTCCCGAGATTTTTGCCTTGTTATTCGCTGATGACGTTGCTCTCCTGTCTACCACACCTAGCGGTTTACAAAACCAAATTAATAACCTTGCCCAGGCGTCCAGCACATTGGGGCTGAAGGTTAACGTGCAGAAAACCAAGGTGATGGTTTTTCGTAAGGGAGGACATTTAGCACAGGGAGAAAGATGGACCCTGGCTGGCATGAACCTAGAAGTCGTAAACAATTACAAGTATCTTGGGTTTACTTTTTCTACGAGACTATCTTTTAATGTACATCTGGAAGACCTAGCAACCAGGGGGAAGCAAAGAGTCGCTCAAGTATTGAAGACAATGTGGAGTCTGCATAGCTTAAGCACAACCGTCTTCTTTAAAATATTCGACTCACAGGTGCAATCTCTCCTGTTGTACGGTGCGGAGATATGGGGCATGAGTAATGCAGACATAGTAGAAAAAGCCCATTCTTTTGCCTGTAAAAGGATTCTTGGCCTGTATAGCTATACCCCTAATCACATGGTATACGGGGACCTAGGAAGGTACCCTTTATCCCTTTCAGCCTGCACGAGAGCGATAAAATATTGGCTTAAAGTGTGCAAAATGCCAAACAGCAGGCTCCCCAAACAAGCATATCTCTGGCTTCTCAACTGTAATGTCTCCCCAAATAGGAAATGGACAGTATTCATTGAAAATTGCTTGTCAAGATATGGTTTTGCCTATGTATGGCTAAATGGCGGAGTCGGTAATGAAAAATCCTTCCTTAAGGCATTCAAGCAAAGACTCCGCGACTGCTATAGCCAACAATGGCACGAGGAAAATGCCGCCAGTGAAAGATATAGCTGGTACGCTTCGTTCAAAAATTTCTTCGGAGAAGAAGAGTACCTGCATGTTATAACAATTAAAAAGTTTCGTGATGCTTATTCAAGATTTAGATTTGGTGTCAACAACCTGAAAACAAATAGGCACCGTTTTACTCCACTGAGCAATGACCTGAAATGCCCCTTTTGTCGAGAAAATGAAGATGAAAACCACTTTTTGGTACAATGTACACACTATGATGACTTACGAAAAAAATTCCTCGGACAACATCTGAATCCAGGAATAAATATTTTCCAATTGATGTCCACTACAAATATGATAAGATTAAGAAATGTGGTTATATATATCCACTATGCTATGAATCGTCGAGAGGAAAACTGCAGTTGATTATGTATCATGTCTCCCCACCTCCACTTCCCACCTCCACGTTAATCTTTCCCCACCTTCATCTCCCACCTTCATCTCCCCACCTCCACTTCCCCACCTCCACCTCCATCTCCCCACCTCCACCTTTCCACCTCCACCTCCCCACCTCCATCTCTCCCCCTCCGCCTCCATCTCCCCACCTCCACTTCCCCACCTCCACCACCCCACCCCCACCTCCCCACCTCCACCTCCCCACTTCCACCTCCCCACCTCCACCTCCTACCCCCACCCCCAACTCCCCACCTCCACCTCCCCACCTCCCCACCTCCACCTCCCCACCTCCACCTCCCCACCTCCACCTCCCCACCTCCACCTCCCCACCTCCCCCTCCACACCTCCTCCTCCCCACTTCCACCTCCACTCCCCACCTCCACCTCCATCTCCACTCCACCTCCCCACCTCCACCTCTAACCCCCACCTCCCCCTCCACACCTCCACCTCCCCACCTCCACCTCCACACCTCCCCCTCCACACCTCCACCTCCCCACCTCCACCTCCCCACCTCCACCTCTCCACCTCCCCCTCCACACCTCCTCCTCCCCACCTCCACCTCACATCCCTACCCCCCCCCCCACTTCACCTCCACTCCACCTCCCCACCTCCACCTCCTAACCCCCAACTCCCCACCTCCACCTCCCCACCTCCACCTCCTAACCCCCACCTCCCCACTTCCCCACCTCCACCTCCACCTCCACCTCCACCTCCCCACCTCCACCTCCACCCCTCCCCCTCCCCCACCTCCCCACCTCCACCTCTCCACCTCCCCCTCCACACCTCCTCCTCCTCCCCACCTCCACCTCCACATCCCTACCTCCACCTCCATCTCCACTTCCACCTCCCCACCTCCACCTCCTAACCCCCAACTCCCCACCTCCACCTCCCCACCTCCACCTCCTAACCCCCAACTCCCCACCTCCCACCTCCACCTCCACCTCCACACCTCCACCTCCACCTCCCCCACCTCCACCTCCACCTCCACCTCCACCTCCACCCTCTCCACCTCCCCACCTCCACCTCCAACTCCACCTCCACTTCCACCTCCCCACCTCCCCCTCCCCACCTCCCCACCTCCACCTCCCCACCTCCACCTCTCCACCTCCACCTCCACCTCCACCTCCACTTCCACCTCCCCACCTCCCCACCTCCACCTCCCCACCTCCCCCTCCACCTCCACCTCCACCTCCACTTCCACCTCCCCACCTCCCCACTTCCACCTCCCCACCTCCACCTCCATCTCCACTTCCACCTCCCCACCTCCACCTCCCCACCTCCCCACCTCCCACCTCCCACCTCCACCTCCACACCTCCACCTCCACCTCCACCTCCTAACCACCTCCACCTCCCCACCTCCACCTCCCTACCTCTACCTCCACCTACTTTTCCACCTCCCCCCCTCCCTACCTCCATCTCCTAACCCCCACCTCCCCACCTCCACCTCCTAACCCCCATTTCCCCACCTCCCCGCCTCCACCTCCCCACCTCCAACTCCCCACCTCCACCACCCCACCCCCACCTCCACCTCCCCACCTCCACCTCCCCACCTCCACCTCCTAACCCCCAACTCCCCACCTCCACCTCCTAACCCCCACCTAAACCTCCCTACCTCCACCTCCACCTCCCCCTCCACTTCCACCTTCCCACCTCCCCACCTCCACCTCCTAACCCCCACGTCCCCACCTCCGCCTCCCCACCCCCAACTCCCCACCTCCCCAACCCCACCCCCACCTCGCCACCTCTACCTCCCCACCTCCACTTCCTAACCCCAAACTTCCCACCTCCCCACCTCCGCCTCCCCACCCCCTAACTCCCCACCTCCACCTCCCCACCCCCAATCCCCCACCTCCACCACCCCACCTTCACTTAACTACCTCTGCTTCCCCCTCCCATCTCCCCACCTCCACCACCCCACCTTCACTTAACTACCTCTGCTTCCCCCCCCCCAATCCCCCACCTTCACCACCCCACCCCACCTTCACTTAACTACCTCTGCTTCCCCACCCCCAATTCCCCACCTCCACCACCCCACCTTCACTTAACTACCTCTGCTTCCCCACCCCAATTCCCCACCTCCACCACCCCACCTTCACTTAACTACCTCTGCTTCCCCACCCCCAATTCCCCACCTCCACCACCCCACCTTCACTTAACTACCTCTGCTTCCCCACCTCCATCTCCCCACCTCCACCACCCCACCTTCACTTAACTACCTCTGCTTCCCCACCCCCAATTCCCCACTGTGACGTGCTCGTTCTTCATTTAAATTTAACTCATCCCAACTGAATAAATTAAATGGCTTGTTTCAATGTCTAGGGGTAAAATCTTGGAGAACCAATGCACGCACCTTCATTTCCTCACTCAAACTACTGATGTAAACTGTCTGATATTAAAGAAATGGCAAACCAGTATCAATATTCAAATGGATTGTTTAATTATTCAACCGCACTCACCCTAGAAAGGGGAATGGGCGGCAAGCGCCACAAAATGCATCAAATGCAAGCATAGTTAAACAGTAATTCAGTATTCATGACAAAACTCGCAAGGAGGAAAAAACAAACATGGAAAATAAAGTCTGCCACTGAGCCAAGTAAAAACCAATGTACTTATCTGACCTCTTGATGAAAACGCAGAGCAGTTGTTGCACGGGCTTAACCCCCACGCCTAGTGCGTGCTACACTGGGGGTAAGACAGGGGAAGGGGGTAGAGTGCACGCGACATTGCAGCCGGTGACTCGGGAAATTCACCACTTCGATGAAAATACGGAGACTCGTCATTCTCTCTGGTGTTCTAATTCTGGTTCGTAGAGATGGAGGGGACTTGTTCTTCCTTCATCGCTTCTGTAGAGGAGTCGGTTTTCCTGCGAGACAGGCCGTCTGGCTTCAGACAAGCAGGCAAGCAGGCAGGCAGGCAGGCAGGCAGGCAGTCCACCAACTTCATTACCCCACTGGCAAGTGGGTTTTCTCCTCGTCAGTTCCGGGCGGGCTGAGGCTTCTTTCCGCTACCATTTCACTCTCTCATTCTCAGTACATGGCCACCGCCATGGAAAAACCTATCCTAAGCAGGGCGCCCGCATCTTCGTGGATTCTGCTCTTCTAAAAATAAATGTAAGGACGCCCCGAACATACTACAACACTGGCTTATATGCACTCTCTGACGTCATACTGTCCACTCGGTCCAATCCTGTCACAGCTCGTCTAACTCCGCTCTGATTGATCAGTTCGACTAGCTCAAAGTCACAGATTGGTTGACGTAATATCACCAGTGGAGAACACAACTCATAATACTTCCAAGTCATTTTCCTTACACAGGGGTCATTTCTCTTCTAACACCGGCTCAGGGCAGGGAAAAAGTCACTAAGGCTACGGCTCAACAGACACCTGATAACAATAATAATAAAACAGAAGATGGGGAAAACGTTGTCTCGCCACACCCACCTCCACCACCCCACCTTCACTTAACTACCTCTGCTTCCCCACCCCCAATTCCCCACCTCCACCACCCCACCTTCACTTAACTACCTCTGCTTCCCCACCCCCAATTCCCCACCTCCACCACCCCACCTTCACTTAACTACCTCTGCTTCCCCACCCCCAATTCCCCACCTCCACCACCCCACCTTCACTTAACTACCTCTGCTTCCCCACCCCCAATTCCCCACCTCCACCACCCCACCTTCACTTAACTACCTCTGCTTCCCCACCTCCATCTCCCCACCTCCATCTCCCCACCTCCACTTAACTACCTCTGCTTCCCCACCTCCATCTCCCCACCTCCACTTAACTACCTCTGCTTCCCCACCTCCATCTCCCCACCTCCACTTAACTACCTCTGCTTCCCCACCCCGACCCACAGTAGGTAAAGGTGTGGAAAGCTGTAAAGATTACGCGGATGCCGAAGTGAATAGAAGTACTATTTCCAATAGTGGAAAGATAAAGCAGGTTACAAAAATATGTCCTGTCTCCACGAACACCAAAATCCACACAATTCATTCGAGCATGGTCAAAACGGGTTGAAATGAACGAGTGACGACAGCCAAAACCAAACAAAGTAATCTGCTGATAGGCCTAACTTGGTCACGGCGTGATCACATGATCACAGGGAAAGACCCCTGCGTGGTGTGACAGTGTTGCACAATTCTCTCTGTTGCTGAGGTCCACAAGTCTGCAGCCAGGGTAGATTACTGCCGTTCTGCTCTCTTGGTTCCATGGGCAAAGCTGCCATAGTGTGCACTCATTGTAAAGGACTTCTCCTCTTGCTCGACCGACTCATGGCTTGGAATAAGCAGCAGCCAGGTCAGCCTGCCACAACTTCGAGCACAACAGGAGATGGGAGTCGCTCATAAAGGAACTATGCAACAGCAGCTTCAGTGCCAATATGGGACCAGTTCGTTTCCAACTGTACTTGTAACCGAGCAGTCCATTTATCGCACTGAAATGTGAATGATACACGAGCGTTTTAAGTTACGGAGTAATCATGTCTAATATACATTTGCATATGTTGTGACGTTTCTCGATCCTACTCGCAACATCGCAGGCGCAGTTGATTGTTGTGTATCGGTCAGGTCACGGCCTTGACCCGCGCGCGACCGAGTTAGGCTAATATTAGCTTGTTGTGACACAGTAAGTCAGTCGCGTCGCAGTTAGGAATGTGGGAGTATGTTCGTTATCGTGCTGGTAGGTTCTAGAAATTGTGTAAAGGTATATAAGGAGCGAAAGCGAGTGAGAGAGAGAGAGCAGCAGATACGACAGAGTTAAAGGTGAGAGCTTTGACTCTCGAGGTAGCGAGTTTCTGCTGTGTGCTAGCGAGCCTCTGCAGTACTGTAAGCAGAGTGAAGCTGTGTGAGCGCTATACGAATTGCTGTTGCTGATTTTCACCACTGTAGAGATCAGTGCGTGAATAAAGTTCATTGGAAACGATCACCGGAGTCTGTCACTGTGACTTCCTAGCGCAAGCCAGGAGAACCCCCGTACATCAAGATATTGCAGAGAGGAGTGCAACATTGGTTCCACAGACGGCGAACAGTTGAAGCAGTGACAGTCTACGACGGAAATGGAAGGCGACAAGCGCGTGACTCGAGCTGCCGCACGCGCGGAGGCGACAGAGCAACCGACGGAAGACATCGCAATGATGATGAGACTTCTGCTCGACCAACAAAAAGAGGAGAAGGCAGACCGCGAGCGGAAGGAGGCAGAGGAGAAGGCAGACCGTGAGCGGGAGAAGGCAGAGGAGAAGGCAGACCGTGAGCGGGAGAAGGCAGAGGAGAAGGCAGACCGCGAGCGGGAGAAAGCAGAGGAGAAGGCAGACCGCGAGCGGGAGAAGGCAGACCGCGAGAGGGAGAAGGCAGAGGAGAAGGCAGAAGAAGCTGCATACCGCGAAAGGAAGGAGCTCGAAGAAAGAGAAAAAGAGGCACGGAGAGAACAACAAGAAGCAGAACGTCAGGGAGAGTTGCTGCAGACCATCAAAGCCGGGACAGAGGGACTTCAGAGGGAAATCGAGGCAGTGAGCTGTCGCCTCAGAGAGGAGATAGGTCGCATTGATGCTAACCTCCAGCAGGAAACAGCACGCCTCGACTCCCTGGAAGGAGAAGTAACCCGCCTTGACACCGTTATCTGCAGACTGGAGAAAAAGCTGGAAGAAAAGATCAGAAACCTTTCCTTTCATCGGGAGCGACAGCGTGGATATATCAAGTGTTATAACTGCAATAAGATAGGCCACATCGCTCGCCGCTGTCCACAGAGGAAGGAGAAAGCCACCACCTCCGAGGAAAACTCCACCCTGCACCGGCTCAAGAGCGTGCGCGTAGACCGAGGAGGAGCGGCGATCGAAGTGTACATCGACGGTATCCGTCATCAGGCACTGATCGACTCAGGAGCGACCATTTCTGTGATAAAGACTGGTCTGTGCCCCTTCCAGAGAAGAGAGGAATCAGCAATGGTGCTCACTGACGTCATGAACAGACCGGTCCCTGTGCACGGCGTCGTGACAGTGAAGGTGAAGGCCGGTGAGCTTGTTATTTCTCACCCCTTCGTGATCGCCGATATAGAAGATGACGTCATCCTGGGGATAGACTTTTTGCAGAAGCATTGCTGTGTTATAGACTGGGGACAGTTCCTCCTGCTGATTGATGGGCACCACGTGCAGTTGAAGGGTCTTGGGGGTGAAGGGAATGCTTCACTGCGGCCCTCGGGTGCGTTGAGGCGGATCGCCGCTCAAGAGACGCCTCTGGCAGTCGCGCAGAGACAGGACCCGGACCTGCAGCCCATCATCCGCTGGATGGAGGACAGGCCTGTCCGCCCACCCTGGAGGACGGTCGCCGTTACCAGCCCTGTCACCAAGGCATACTGGACCCAGTGGGATGCCTTGCAGCTGACGGATGGAGCGCTGTACAGAAAGTGGATGGACGAGAAGGGAGAAACCTGCCGCCTTCTCCCTGTTCTGCCGAGAGCCATGCAGGAGGAAGCGCTGAGACAGGTACACGATGACCCAGCAGCTGGCCACCTCGGAAGGCAGAAGACGTACCGACGCGTCTGTGAGCGGTACTTTTGGATTGGTCGACACAAGTCCGTTCGCAACTTGTGTCGGCGCTGTGCCATCTGTGCCTCACAGACAAGACCCCACAGTCGCCGTAGTGGCTCTAGCAAGACTGACAGTTCTGCAGTGGTCGCCAGGCCATTGGTGGATATCCCCCGTGACGTGCCCCAGGGTGTGGAACCGCTCCAGGGTATGCTGCAGGCAGTGGGAAAGTCCGCAAGGACACACCTGCAGCGGAGCGTGGACGGAATGAAGACTGGTTACGACCGCAAGGCCTATCACCAGACCTCTCCTGATGGCACTGCACCGTGGTACTCCAACCCACGGGCTGAGAAGGGATGCACCACCAAGCTTGCCCGGCCACAGAGAGGACGTTACGTGAACCGTGCCCGTCTCTGGAAGTACCAGGGAGAACTACCGCCGGACTGGTGGCAGTCGCCACGACGTCACCCTGACCCGACCGACGACGAGCCCACAGAGAGAGACACTGTACCAGGGCCTTCCTCGGAAGACGAGAGCGTGGATGGAGCGACCCCTGATTACGTACAGACATATACGTGGCGAGAGCGGCGTGTGATGCGGCCCTCTCGCTTCCTGTGAGGAGTTCTTTATTTTCAGTGACAGTATGAACAGTGGTCATGCAGACATTGACCCCATGGACTGGGCAGATGCTACCGCAAGGAAGCTTTCGCCCATATGTCAGGTTTCTGCATCTATGCCACTCATTTTGTAACTCTTGAACTACCTGGACTGTGGATTGACTTTTTCCCGGTATTTCGTTGTTGTTGTTGTTGATGATAATGTTGTTGCTAGTTGTGTATTTTTTGAGGTGTTAGTTTATAGTGTTTTGTAAATTGAATGATGGAGTTGTAAATGTAGTGAGACCGACGAGGTCGTTTCGGTCTTTAGGGGAGGAGCTATGTTGTGACGTTTCTCGAACCTACTCGCAACATCGCAGGCGCA
>JAWQFJ010000459.1:20000-25000 GCA_034096865.1 Theodoxus fluviatilis
TTCCAAACTTTATAACATTGTAGTACACATGTTATACTTTCATACTAGGTCACCCGTGTTGTCCGTCCGGTCTACCGGGCGTCCGTCCGGGCGTCCTGTAATCCGTAAATAATTTTAACGTTGGATTTTTCTCGGAGACTATTAAGTCTATCAACACCCCATTTGGCATGATGGTGTATAATGACAAGGCGTCAAAAAACTTACATAGTGACTTGACCTTGATTCAAGGTCAAGGTCACAGGAGCTCTTTAAAGTTGGATTGTATTCATATTTTTAAGTGACATTGACCCTGAACTATGGAAGATAACTCTTCCAAACTTCATAACACTGTAGTTCACATGTTATACTTTCATCCTGAGACACATTTGGTCACATGTCATCAAGGTCAAGGTCACTTTGACCCTTGTGAAATGTGACCAAAATGGGGTAGTGAACCACTAAAAGTGACCATATCTCATGGTAGAAAGTGCCAATAAGCACCATTGTGCTTCCTATGTCTTGAATTAACAACTTTGTGTTGCATGACCTTGTATTTTGGTAGGGAAAATGTGTAAAGCAGTTCTTAGTGTATGTCAATTGTCATTGCTAGGTTTAGTTGTTTGACCTTGACCTTGAAGGTCACCTGAAGGTCAAGGTCATGTAAAGGTCAAGGTCAAGCATGTGAGTCGTATAGGCTTTGCCCTTCTTGTTTAGTATGTATCAGCCCAAATGTGCTGCATAATGTCTTGTTGATCACTTGTTAAACCATGTTGATTGTGCTTAGTTTATTTTTTACAATTACAAGTAGAGAAGATTATATTCCTCATTTATCCCTCACATTTTATATGCTCTAATACAGAGACAAGTTTCATAAGAGGCAAAAAATTCAGAAAATAATGACTTTACTTGGTGTCCTTTCTTACAATTTTTTAAAATCATTTTACCGGTGGCCTGAAATAGCCTACAAAGACTGTCAGGCTATAAAGATCTGTCATATATCATCATCCTATTACAGAGGAGAAAAACGTATACATTTAGAGGGAACTTCATTATAGTAGTGAATCATGTCAAGTAACTAATGCAGTGGTACTGTAGTGCATGTGTCCTTTAAGCTTGCACATCTCTGGTGATAATTGTTGCAGAGTGGAGATTATTTGGTTATGTGCTTCATCATTATGGTTCTTCTCTTGGATGTAAACTTACATCTCCTGAGCAGCCATGACATGAGCACTATTTATGTGATCTCAACAGAGATCCATACAGAATCAATGCCATTGGGTGTAAACCTTGTTATCAGTCTTTGTCCAAAAGAATGCTTTCTGTTTGAAAGGGAAAGTTGGATCTTATGCTGTTGTGTGGCTGGGAGGGAGGGAGGGAGGGAGAGAGAGAGAGAGGGAGAGAGAGAGAGAGAGAGAGAGAGAGAGAGAGAGAGAGAGAGAGAGAGAGAGATGTGTGGATGTCATCCTCCATGCATGACTGGGCTTATCGGATGAGGTGTACAGCCATGCTCATGCGTTGATAGTATCTTCCAACACAGTGGGTAAGAGTGGTTGCCTCCAGGTTTGTATGGCTCACAGCTAGCATTGCAGTACAGGCTCACAGCTAGCATTGCAGTACAGGCTCACAGCTAGTGTCACAGTACAGGCTCACAGCTAGCATTGCAGTACAGGCTCACAGCTAGCATTGCAGTACAGGCTCACAGCTAGTGTCACAGTACAGGCTCTCAGCTAGCATCCCAGTACAGGCTCACAGCTAGCATTGCAGTACAGGCCCACAGCTAGCATTGCAGTACAGGCTCACAGCTAGCATCTCAGTACAGGCTCACAGCTAGCATTGCAGTACAGGCTCACAGCTAGCATCCCAGTACAGGCTCACAGCTAGTGTCACAGTACAGGCTCACAGCTAGCATTGCAGTACAGGCTCACAGCTAGCATCCCAGTACAGGCTCACAGCTAGCATTGCAGTACAGGCTCAAAGCTAGTGTCACAGTACAGGCTCACAGATAGCATCCCAGTACAGGCTCACAGCTAGCATTGCAGTACAGGCTCACAGCTAGCATCCAAGTACAGGCTCACAGCTAGCATCCCAGTACAGGCTCACAGCTAGCATTGCAGTACAGGCTCACAGCTAGCATTGCAGTACAGGCTCACAGCTAGCATTGCAGTACAGGCTCACAGCTAGCATCCCAGTACAGGCTCTCAGCTAGCATTGCAGTACAGGCTCACAGCTAGCATCCCAGTACAGGCTCACAGCTAGTGTCACAGTACAGGCTCACAGCTTGCATTGCAGTACAGGCTCACAGCTAGCATTGCAGTACATGCTCACAGCTAGTGCCACAGTACAGGCTCACAGCTAGCATTGCAGTACAGGCTCACAGCTAGCATCGCAGTACAGGCTCACAGCTAGCATCCCAGTACAGGCTCACAGCTAGCATTGCAGTACAGGCTCACAGCTAGCATTGCAGTACAGGCTCACAGGTAGCATCCCAGTACAGGCTCACAGCTAGCATTCCAGTACAGGCTCACAGCTAGCATCCCAGTACAGGCTCACAGCTAGCATTGCAGTACAGGCTCACAGCTAGCATTGCAGTACAGGCTCACAGCTAGCATCCCAGTACAGGCTCACAGTCAGTGTCACAGTACAGGCTCACAGCTTGCATTGCAGTACAGGCTCACAGCTAGCATCCCAGTACAGGCTCACAGCTAGCATCCCAGTACAGGCTCACAGCTAGTGTCACAGTACAGGCTCACAGCTAGCATCGCAGTACAGGCTCACAGCTAGCATTGCAGTGCAAGCTCACAGCTAGCATCCCAGTACAGGCTCACAGCTAGCATCCCATAACAGGCTCACAGCTAGCATCCCAGTACAGGCTCACAGCTAGTGTCACAGTACAGGCTCACAGCTAGTGTCACAGTACAGGCTCACAGCTAGCATTGCAGTACAGGCTCACAGCTAGCATTGCAGTACAGGCTTACAGCTAGCATCGCAGTACAGGCTCACAGCTAGCATTGCAGTACAGGCTCACAGCTAGCATTGCAGTACAGGCTCACAGCTAGTGTCACAGTACAGGCTCACAGCTAGTGTCACAGTACAGGCTCGCAGCTAGCATTGCAGTACAGGCTCACAGCTAGCATTGCAGTACTGGCTCACAGCTAGCATCGCAGTACAGGCTCACAGCTAGCATCCCAGTACAGGCTCACAGCTAGCATTGCAGTACAGGCTCACAGCTAGCATCCCAGCACAGGCTCACAGCTTCAATTGCAGTACAGGCTCACAGCTAGCATTGCAGTACAGGCTCACAGCTAGTGTCACAGTACAGGCTCACAGCTAGTGTCACAGTACAGGCTCGCAGCTAGCATTGCAGTACAGGCTCACAGCTAGCATTGCAGTACAGGCACGCAGCTAGTGTCACAGTACAGGCTCGCAGCTAGCATTGCAGTACAGGCTCACAGCTAGCATTGCAGTACAGGCTGACAGCTAGCATTGCAGTACAGGCTGACAGCTAGCATCCCAGTACAGGCTCACAGCTAGCATTGCAGTACAGGCTCACAGCCAGCATCCCAGTACAGGCTCACAGCTAGTGTCACAGTACAGGCTCGCAGCTAGCATTGCAGTACAGGCTCGCAGCTAGCATTGCAGTACAGGCTCGCAGCTAGCATTGCAGTACAGGCTCGCAGCTAGTATTGCAGTACAGGCTCACAGCTAGCATTGCAGTACAGGCTCGCAGCTAGTGTCACAGTACAGGCTCGCAGCTAGCATTGCAGTACAGGCTCACAGCTAGCATTGCAGTACAGGCTCACAGCTAGCATCCCAGTACAGGCTCACAGCTAGTGTCACAGTACAGGCTCACAGCTAGCATCCCAGTACAGGCTCACAGCTAGCATTGCAGTACAGGCTCACAGCTAGCATCCCAGTACAGGCTCACAGCTAGTGTCACAGTACAGGCTCGCAGCTAGCATTGCAGTACAGGCTCACAGCTAGCATCCCAGTACAGGCTCACAGCTAGCATCCCAGTACAGGCTCGCAGCTAGCATTGCAGTACAGGCTCACAGCTAGTGTCACAGTACAGAATCACAGCTAGCATTGCAGTACAGGCTGACAGGTAGCATTGCAGTACAGGCTCACAGCTAGCATCCCAGTACAGGCTCACAGCTAGCATTGCAGTACAGGCTCACAGCTAGCATTGCAGTACAGGCTCACCGCTAGCATTGCTGTACAGGCTCACAGCTAGTGTCACAGTACAGGCTCACAGCTAGAGTCACAGCACAGACTCACAGCTAGCATTGCAGTACAGGCTCACAGCTAGTGTCACAGTACAGGCTCACAGCTAGCACTGCAGTACAGGCTCACAGCTAGCATCCCAGTACAGGCTCACAGCTAGCATTGCAGTACAGGCTTGCAGCTAGCATTGCAGTACAGGCTCACAGCTAGTGTCACAGTACAAGCTCACCGCTAGCATTGCAGTACAGGCTCACAGCTAACATCCCAGTACAGGCTCACAGCTAGCATCCCAGTACAGGCTCACAGCTAGCATTGCAGTACAGGCTCACAGCTAGCATCGCAGTACAGGCTCACAGCTAGCATTGCAGTACAGGCTCACAGCTAGCATTGCAGTACATGCTCACAGCTAGCTTCACAGTACAGGCTCACAGCTAGCATCACAGCACAGGCTCACAGCTAGCATTGCAGTACACGCTCTCAGCTAGCATCCCAGTACCAGCTCACAGCTAGCATCCCAGTACAGGCTCACAGCTAGTGTCACAGTACAGGCTCACAGCTAGCATCCCAGTACAGGCTCACAGCTAGTGTCACAGTACAGGCTCACAGCTAGCATCGCAGTACAGGCTCACAGCTAGCATTGCAGTACAGGCTCACAGCTAGCATCCCAGTACAGGCTCACAGCTAGCATTGCAGTACAGGCTCACAGCTAGCATCCCAGTACAGGCTCACAGCTAGTGTCACAGTACAGGCTCACAGCTAGCATCGCAGTACAGGCTCACAGCTAGCATCCCAGTACAGGC
>JAWQFJ010000459.1:30000-47500 GCA_034096865.1 Theodoxus fluviatilis
GTGACTAAGGGGGGAAAAGTGGACAGGCCATGACATGCTTCTGGCTTATCTGACTGCATTGCACAAGCTTCCTTGCAGCTTGGCTATTTATTGCTTGCCTAGGGTGGATCTTGTGTTATGGCCCCCTCCTATTTTGAAAGCACTGTCTGGTTTGAAATGGATCCAGGTCAGATGTGCTACCTCAATTTCCTGATCTGTTCTGAAGTGTGGTGGATTGTGATGTACTTGTAGCTAGAAATTCAGTGTAGACAAAGATTTTTTTGCAACAATTACTACAACTCTGAAAATGAGTGTTCATTCTGACTTGAGGGGACTCCACATCCATCTTGCCCTGTCCAGGCTGGTCAGGTCAGGTCAGCCTCTCCTTTCCCTCTGGTCTGGTGGTGGAGGGGACCACATCCATCTTGCCCTGTCCAGGCTGGCCAGGTCAGGTCAGCCTCTCCTTTCCCTCTGGTCTGGTGGTGGAACCTGCATGAGCTCTCCCCTCTAGTTGTGGATACAAGTTGGAGATGCCTGCATCATCTCTGGAGTCTCCACACTGCTGGTCAGACTTTAGATTGTGTCCATACCTGCTGTGCTCACTGTGCTTTGGAGATGTCTGACTATCATCTCTGGAGTCTCCACACTGCTGGTCAGACTTTAGATTGTGTCCATACCTGCTGTGCTCACTGTGCTTTGGAGATGCCTGCATCATCTCTGGAGTCTCCACACTGCTGGTCAGACTTTAGATTGTGTCCATACCTGCTGTGCTCACTGTGCTTTGGAGATGTCTGACTATCATCTCTGGAGTCTCCACACTGCTGGTCAGACTTTAGATTGTGTCCATACCTGCTGTGCTCACTGTGCTCAAGACCCTCCTTGAGAGAGAGGTACTGATTCAGATGAGAAAATGAAACACCAGATTTCTTTGAGAGGGAGCTAGCTACCGAACAACTGAAGTGGGCCATGCAGTAAGGTCTCTTTTCAGAAAGTTTTCATAGGTGTGATGTTGAGATAGCTCTTCAAATAAGTAAATCATTTGCTTATTTTGTTGAAAAACTTCTTTTCTGTAATTTTGTCCAAACTTTAATATTTCCATGTCCTCATCATAGTACAACTTACTGTAATTAAGGATGTTGAAAGAGCAGCTTTTGCCAAATTGAGTTGTTTTGTTTTGTTTTGCTTTCTGAAGATTTTGAAATAGCAGTCTGACCTCTAGACATGTTCGAATTGTACAAAATACCCCAGGTTGCACCGATACTTTTTTTCTGTGTAAATATGAATGTAGAGATGATCGAATTTGCTTATCACATCACAAATTTCATGTTTTTGTCTTGTTGTTGTGCAAGCCTAACATGTTTGTTTGGCTGACTGGCTTTGAACACAACAGGGTCAAAGTTATTGCCTATTTGCATGAGGTCATTCAGCAGGTGTTATCAAGGCAGTGATAGTGTTAGTCCTTGGTTCTATTGAAGATAATGTGTAACACACTGACAGGCCTGAACCGAAATGTAGATAAAATTGTGTCATGTTCGGACACATCTCCCGACTTGAAGTTCTAGATCAGAAAGATGTAATTCATAACGTTGACAACATCTTAAAGTGGCACTGTTAAACTACAAAATGTTATTTCCATTTTGTGTTGTGCACCCGATTTACCTTTGGTTATTGTAATGAAATACTGCTGCTGTCACCTCACCAAGTGTGCTTTGATGATGTCCTGCTGCTTCCAAGAGTACCTGCCACTGAGAGTAAGGGCGAGCTAGGAGGAGGAAATTGTTTGTGTGTCTCTCTCTAAGTGTGTCCTAGATGTAGCTTGACATCAGCATTTGGGTCAACTCTTGTTTTCACACCAGCTTGGGATATGAATCAGCAATGACTCCCTGCTATGAGGAAGTGAGATACAGAAAGAGTAAGATAGATATTTTGATTATATAAGCTTATATACTGGGGACAGGTATTTTTGCAACCACAAAGCCTCTACTGTTGTATAAAGGGAGATGTGCAGCTATATTCTGTCAGGAAACTCTTTTTGCTACTTAAGTCATTCAGTGCATACAAAAGTTACAGCAGCCCGTGTTTGAATTCTTGCTTGGGCATTGATGTGTGTGTCTCAGTGTCTCCATATGCTTAGTGCATCTTTGTGCATGTGTGTGTGTGTGTGTGTGTGTGTGTATGTGTGTGTGTGTGTATGTGTGTGTGTGTGTGTGTGAGAGAGAGAGAGAGAGAGAGAGAGAGAGAGAGAGAGAGAGAGAGAGAGAGAGAGAGAGAGAGTTTAGACATTTATTGTGTAGGCCATCGGCCCATCACAAGAGTACAGTTTTGGTATGTTATTGACAGGCATGTAATAGTAGCATTGTGATTGACTGGCTTACGTTTTGATATTCTGATTTCGCCTCCTCAGGGCATAATGAATGTACATAGCAACCTTTCATGTCTTTTCTATACTCCTGCCGTCAAGAAGAAAACCAATGCTTCTACATTTAGCTGTTTTTTGATATGATATCAGATACTTTTGCCTAACCTCAACATACATCGGGCAGTCTAGCAAAAAGTGTATTTCGTTCTCAACGCTAAATGTGCAGAATGGAAAATCCAAACTTCTGTCCCTCTCATGCCAACTATGTACTTAAAGTCTTTCAGCACATGTATACCTTACCGGAATCGTACGAATGCATCTCTAAATTTCTTTATTTTCAACAGACTTTTGAAGAATCCATAGGTCATAAAATGATCACTGTTGCTAAATTTTCCGGGGGGGGGGTGCCAAACAGACAGACAGACAGGTGATGTGGGTGGAGTTTTGCATTCTATCAGTCTCTGTTGCCCATGTAGGCCCATTGATCAAGAAAATCACAAGAGCTGGTTAGAGTCAGTGCAAGTCAAGTCACAATATCCTGAGTTATTTTTAAGGAGATGCAGTGGATTTAAAAAAAACCCGAACCCAAAGGGGGATACAGATATACAGACAGACCGACAGGCAGGCAGGCAGGCAGGCAGGCAGGCAGGCAGGCAGGCAGGCAGGCAGGCAGGCAGGCAGGCAGGCAGGCAGTATACAGATAAGTACAGACACACTATAAGATTCATTTAAATAGTTGAAGAAGAGAAATGCATATTAAGCAGACAGGCAGGTTGGCAGGCAGGTATACATGTATATATATGTGACCAGCCACGACAAAACCAGTGCTAAGTCCATTTTTGGACAAAATGGGGTTTTAATACTTTTGAATTTTGCATTCATTTCTGTTTGTTTTGATATAAGAATGAACAGTGTGAGTTAATTAGAATAGGAGTTACAGGCATGTCAAGTTGGGTACTGAAGCAGCGGTCATTTTGAAAAAACGGTCTCAGAAGATTTACCCTCTTCAGACATTAAACACCTTAGCAACGGTATTTCAAACTCCGTTTCCAAAAATAGCTGACCTTATTTTTCTTAGACATCCACAGAGCGGGAACGCCGAGAGAGCGGCCTTTCTAACGGTATATTACATGAAGGGGTTCTGCAAGGGTTTAGGTGTGTTTATTGCGGCTAAAATAAGGCAATTTATGCAAATTACAGGGAGCTTTTGAAACAATACATAACACAAAAGTCTTTATTTTACCATCAAAATATAATTCTTCAAAATGTTTCCTTTACCGGCATGATAGTATGAACCATGTATAATATATTTTCATCAAAAAGTGAAAATCACCCATAGTGACCCTCCCTGCCTTTTTTCAGTCGTAGCGCAAAATAGTGCCGCGCGACTTAGCACTGGTTTTGTCGTGGCTGGTCACATATGTCCTATAGCTACTGTTGACTTGCATATGTAGAGGAGTGTCCTCCATAAATGATTCTAAGACTGGATGATAAAACAGCAAAAAGATCATTCAGAATGATTGATGTGCTTCCCCTGGGCTGTCTGGTTCAGTAGACATGGAGGTGTTGACTTTGCTTCAAGTGTCTGGGTGTTCATGCATGCCTGTGGATATATGATGTATATGACTTTAACTTTTGGATCTACTTGTGGCATGTTTTATGGGATAGAAGCAAAGAGAAGAAGAATGAATTATGATATGCTCTCAGCTTTCTGCTTCAATAAGCTTAAAACTGTTAAAAAGTTAAACAGACCTTCTTCACTCAGTGGTGGTATTTTTCCAAGTAACATTCCAAAACTCAGCAATGATGAAAAACATAGTTGTGAAGGTCTACTGACTGAAACTGAATTGGAAGAATCTATACAACTTTACAAGGTTTGAAAAACAACCAAAGTCCAGGTAGTGATGGAATCCCCAGTGAGTTTTATAAAGTATTTTGACCAGACATTAACACCTACCTCTTAGATGCACTGAATCACTCATTCGAAAAAAGAAAGCTAACAAAGGTACAGTGTCAAGGTATTATCACTTTGATTCCTAAAAAAGATCAAGACAGAACATATTTGAACAACTGGAGACTGAACGTTGACTGCAAAATAGCTGCGAAAGCAATAGCAAATAGAATTTTAAAAGTTCTTTCATCCATCATACACCTCTCCCAAACTGGCTTTATAAAAAATAGACATATAGGAGAAAACATTAGACTAATACATAATGTTTCCTACATGCTAATGAGAAAGATAGGAAAGGGTTGATTATGTTTGTAGACTTCAAGAAACTTTGTCAGTGTTAATCATGACTATATGATTAAAACACGTGAACATTTCAACTTTGGCAAAGACTTGATACAGTGGATCAAATTATTTTACACAGCTGCACAAAGCTGTGTAACTAACAATGGATACATGTCAGCCTTTTTTTAAAGAAGCCTGCGGAACTAGACAGGGATGCCCTCTTTCTCCTTATATTTTCAACATTGTGATTGAAATTTGTTCTCATTTAATAAGAAATAATGACAATATTCAAGGTTTTAAACTTCTGGATATCTCTGTCAAAATGACAGCATATGCTGATGATGTTACTATTTTTTCTAGATTGAACAGAAAGGGATCTCAGCACTACCTGCTCCATTCTTGCAATCTTTGGAGAAAAATCTGGCTTAAAAGTCAGCTATGAAAAGAGTGCCATTCTAAGAATAGGTCCCCTCAAAGACACTCAGATCAGAGTATGCCAGGAAAAGAACTTTACATGGACTTCAGAGGGTGTTAAAACACTTGGAATATTTTTCACTAATGAAACAAGCAAAATGACTGAAATAAACATGAATAAGAGATTTTAGAAAATGGTTATGCTATGACACAAATTTATGGAAACCTCGTAACCTCACCTTATATGGGAAAATAACAGTCATTAAGATGCTAGCTTACCCTATTATACTATACCCATTGACAAATCGACCTGATCCAACTGAGAATCAACTAAAAGCAATAAACAAGGAACTGTTTTAGTTCTTGTGGAATGATAAACCTGACAGAATAGCTCGAAAAGTAATGTGTCAAAAGACAGAAAAGGGGGGTTTGAAAATGTTAGATGTTCAAAGCTTTCAATCAGCAGTTAAAGCAAACTGGATAAAAATGCTACACCAACTCTAACAATCAAGGAGAATGGCAAATAACATTTAGACATTTTCTCAATAAGATTGGGAAAGAAAATTTCTTAAATTCAACATTGAATGAAAAGCACCAAGCTGTACATTTCTTAAAACACATTATTTTATGATGTAATGAAACACTGGAATTAGGTTGTTGGGACAGAAAATCCTGCTGACAATAATTATACTGGAACAATCCTTGTGGTATAATTCAAATATATGTCATTGCAGGGTACCAGTCAAGTTAAAAAAAAGAGCTGACAAGGGTATCTTGCAGGTGAAACATATTGTTAAAAACAATGATCTAGCCAGTTTTTTCAATCTGAAGACAAAGTTCAAATTAGATGCAGAAGATATATTTACTTATCAAACAATCAAAAAGTCAATTCCACAGGAATGGATAGAAAAAAAACACACACAAAATGTCAAAGTCAATGAGAGAGAATTAGTGAAAGAATAAATAGGGTATCAAAGTGTACTAACTTTTTTTTACTCAGTTCTAATTGACAACATGGACATAGACATTCATTCCCCCCAAAAGTGGGAAAAATTATTCGAGGGCAATAAAATTGACTGGGAAAGCATTTATACTCTGCCAAAGCAATGCACAATAGACACTCAGCTAAGGACCTTTCAGTTCAAATTCTTACATCAGATTACATCAACAAATGCCTTCCTTCTATATATAGGAAAATCATCTTCATCACTTTGTGGATTTTGCTGGTGTTGTATTGAAACACAGGAACATTATTCTGGGAGTGTCAAGTAATACAAGATTTCTGGCGCAAACTACAGCAATATCTAGAAATCAGAAAGGCAACATTCCACAAATGTAAATATTCCATATTCTTTGGTGATAAGCTCACTTCTCCTATTGTAAATCTTATCTTAATATTAGCAAAAAAAATTATTCATCAAGCTAAGTGTCTAAATTATGAAATAGCGTTTGATTCCTTTAGGCAAGTCCTTTAGTACACATATAGAAGGGAGGAAAGAGTTGCTTTCAGAAATGGAATATTGGAACAGCTTCAGAGCAAGTGGTCGCCGGTCCTACCAATATAAATAAAGGCAGCATAAACTTAACAAGAAATTGTCCTTGCCCAACGCCTCTTGAGCTCCTCCAACTCCCCCACTCCCCCCCCCCCCTCCCCCCCACCCCCTTTTCCCTTCCCATTCCAGATCTCATCTCCCATGCTCATCATCCCCCACGATAGCTACAGCATGTAATTATATGTATAATTCTTCAGGTTCACTATCCTTTTTCATGATTTTTATTTTTTAATTTATTATTATTATTATTATTATTATTATTATTATTATTATTATTATTATTATTATTATTATTATTATTATTATTATTATAATATATTTTTACTGTTGTGCAAAGTTTTGGTCAGATGTATGTGTATACTCCCCTTTCTGAATAAAGATTTATTGCATTAAAAAAAGAAGCTTAAAACTATTTACAAAAATGCTTTAAGGGTACGGATATTCATAAGTCATAATGGATTAATGTGCATGATGAATGTCTTTGACTTGCATATCGGCAATCTACTGACACATGCTTTTACACTTTCAAAACAAGCAGTTCCTGGAACATTGAATCAATGGGTCTTTGTATATCATTTACTGCATGCTGTCACAGATCTAACCCTATGACAATGAAGGGTTAACAACTGGGACAACTCCTATCCTGACTGTTGTTTGTCAGCCCAACTTAATGATATGTATTTCTTCTCTGTCTTGCAGAGCTAAATGATGAGCTCATGGTGCTTTGACCAGAGAAAGCAAACTGCGGGATTGTGTGTTCCTATGACTGCTGAAGCCCCAGCACTCTGCACCAACAGACAGCCATGAGGCCTTGCTGGAAAAAGGAGAAGCCGCCTGGTAAGTTGTCAGCATTCACTTTCTCCCTGCCGTGTAACAGCTCTTTCTTGCCGTGTAACAGCTCTTTCTTGCCGTGTAACAGCTCTTTCTTGCCGTGTAACAGCTCTTTCTTGCCGTGTAACAGCTCTTTCTTGCCGTGTAACAGCTCCTTCTTGCCGTGTAACAGCTCCTTCTTGCCATGTAACAGCTCTTTCTTGCCATGTAACAGCTCTTTCTTGCCATGTAACAGCTCTTTCTTGCCATGTAACAGCTCTTTCTTGCCGTGTAACAGCTCTTTCTTGCCATGTTAACCCTTGCTTACACAGAGGCAGCCGTGTAACAGCTCTTTCTTGCCATGTTAACCCTTGCTTACACAGAGGCAGCCGTGTAACAGCTCTTTCTTGCCATGTTAACCCTTGCTTACACAGAGGCAGCCGTGTAACAGCTCTTTCTTGCCATGTTAACCCTTGCTTACACAGAGGCAGCCGTGTAACAGCTCTTTCTTGCCATGTTAACCCTTGCTTACACAGAGGCAGCCGTGTAACAGCTCTTTCTTGCCGTGTAACAGCTCTTTCTTGCCGTGTAACAGCTCTTTCTTGCCATGTAACAGCTCTTTCTTGCCGTGTAACAGCTCTTTCTTGCCGTGTAACAGCTCCTTCTTGCCGTGTAACAGCTTCTTCTTGCCATGTAACAGCTCTTTCTTGCCATGTAACAGCTCTTTCTTGCCATGTAACAGCTCTTTCTTGCCATGTAACAGCTCTTTCTTGCCGTGTAACAGCTCTTTCTTGCCATGTTAACCCTTGCTTACACAGAGGCAGCCGTGTAACAGCTCTTTCTTGCCATGTTAACCCTTGCTTACACAGAGGCAGCCGTGTAACAGCTCTTTCTTGCCATGTTAACCCTTGCTTACACAGAGGCAGCCGTGTAACAGCTCTTTCTTGCCATGTTAACCCTTGCTTACACAGAGGCAGCCGTGTAACAGCTCTTTCTTGCCATGTTAACCCTTGGTTACGTGTAACAGCTCTTTCTTGCCATGTTAACCCTTGGTTACACAGCTCTTTCTTGCCATGTTAACCCTTGGTTACACAGAGGCACATGTAGTTTTGGTGAGGGCAGTACAAGTTTTATAGTCTTTCATGTGGGTTTAGTGCAGTCTGACATGTTTTTTTAGCCTGACTTTTGTCTTTCATGGAATCCCTTTACTGGGGTTTTTTATTCTCTGCAATGACGTTTTCCTTAGAAAATGACCTCGAGTGTATGATTATTTTTATTACAGTTTCCTCCTTTATTCTTCTTTGAAATCTTTTCCACCTCCCCCCCCACCCCCCCCCCCACCCCCCACCCCATCCCCACATGAGTCAAGTGTATGTAAGACAACAAAGAAACAAAAAGTATGTTTACTGTAACCCAACCAACCCCCTTTTTTCCCTGCCGACTCTAAACTGTTGTCAATTTTGATAAAAAGAAAAGAAGAAATTGACAGTAAACAAGAAACTCCATGCTGCCCCATCTTTCCTGCCCTGTGTGCTGCCCCATCTTCCCTGCCCTGTGTGCTGCCCCATCTTCCCTGCCCTGTGAGCTGCCCCATCTTCCCTGCCCTGTGAGCTGCCCCATCTTTCCTGCCCTGTGTGCTGCCCCATCTTCCCTGCCCTGTGTGCTGCCCCATCTTTCCTGCCCTGTGTGCTGCCCCATCTTTCCTGCCCTGTGAGCTGCCCCATCTTCCCTGCCCTGTGTGCTGCCCCATCTTTCCTGCCCTGTGTGCTGCCCCATCTTTCCTGCCCTGTGTGCTGCCCCATCTTTCCTGCCCTGTGTGCTGCCCCATCTTCCCTGCCCTGTGTGCTGCCCCATCTTTCCTGCCCTGTGAGCTGCCCCATCTTCCCTGCCCTGTGAGCTGCCCCATCTTCCCTGCCCTGTGTGCTGCCCCATCTTCCCTGCCCTGTGTGCTGCCCCATCTTTCCTGCCCTGTGTGCTGCCCCATCTTTCCTGCCCTGTGAGCTGCCCCATCTTCCCTGCCCTGTGTGCTGCCCCATCTTTCCTGCCCTGTGTGCTGCCCCATCTTTCCTGCCCTGTGTGCTGCCCCATCTTTCCTGCCCTGTGTGCTGCCCCATCTTCCCTGCCCTGTGTGCTGCCCCATCTTTCCTGCCCTGTGAGCTGCCCCATCTTCCCTGCCCTGTGAGCTGCCCCATCTTTCCTGCCCTGTGAGCTGCCCCATCTTCCCTGCCCTGTGTGCTGCCCCATCTTCCCTGCCCTGTGAGCTGCCCCATCTTTCCTGCCCTGTGAGCTGCCCCATCTTTCCTGCCCTGTGAGCTGCCCCATCTTTCCTGCCCTGTGTGCTGCCCCATCTTCCCTGCCCTGTGAGCTGCCCCATCTTTCCTGCCCTGTGTGCTGCCCCATCTTCCCTGCCCTGTGTGCTGCCCCATCTTTCCTGCCCTGTGTGCTGCCCCATCTTCCCTGCCCTGTGAGCACTTGGGGAATTTTTATTTGCATTATTCCAGGCCTCTAAAAAAAAAAGGCCAACCTACCAAACCATAAAATGTAGCCTTGTCACCTTAACCACAGCTTGTGTGTGTGTGTGTGTGTGTGCGTGTGTGTTTGTGTGTGTGTGTTTGTGTGTGTGCGCATTTGTGTGTGTGCGCGCATGCACACATGTGCATGCCACATGTATGCATGCACACGTGCACATGTGTGCATGCATGTGTGTGTGTGCTAAATAAGCGTCTCACCAGTTGCATTGCTTAGGTAGAGGTGCAAGATTGGATGATCTCCCTTGTCGCCTGGAAGTTAAGTTGATCTGCAACCTATTTTACAAACTCTTTTTTTTATTGCTCTGACTTCAACTGCGTCGCAGCTTGTCATGTTTTCTGTTCTGTCATACCACTAGACTTATCTGCCAGTTGAACCTGTGAGCGTTTCTATTGGTGTCTGTGTGTTGAGACAAGTTTGTGTACTACACAAGAAACGCATATTTTCGTATTTATTCCTGGTCGTGGTTATAGCCTATAGTGGGTTGGGAATTAGCTGCCAAGCCATAGTGTATTTTGATATTTGCTGCCAAGCCAGTATTGATGTTGGGATTGATATGGTGGATGTAGTTTTGGAAGGGAAAACGAACTGTGAACCTTGCTTCCCTTCCAATACAGAGATGAACTTAGTAGAACGTTTGGGAAGTTGTTTTATTCACCTTGATTCACGTTCTACAGTTGACCAATCTGCAGTGAACTTCTCTAGAAACGGACTAATGAAACTGCTTGGTTACTGTTCAATGGGAGAAGTAGATGACTTTATGAACATTTGATTGGTCAATTGATACGAAATCGTGAATCGAGACATCCTAAAACGCTGTGATTGGTTGAGAACGACAGGGAGAATTCTGCCGTTGTATTTAAACCCTTGTTTCCCAATCACGGGTGTGCCCGTAGCAAAACTTTCATCGAGACAGCCAATGTATAGGACGGCGCCCTGTCTCAAAGAGTTCACGAGGTGGACATGTGTGAAGACTGATGGAATTTTCGTCCACTGACGGACTAATTCCGAGTGACCCTCCCTTCAAACGTCTATGGATAGACAACGGAAGAAATGGAGGACTGTTCTCACTTTGGACTGCAGAGAGAGACCACGTGCAAGGTATTGCAATTTTCGTACTTGCAACGTTTTCCTCTCCTGAGTGAATTATCTACTGACCACCCTGTGAGGAGAAGTTGTCTCTAGAAACTTCTCCCCACTTCTGAGAAAGCCACCTGCGAGAAATCTCTGACCCCTCGCACCCTGCTCCTCCTTCTCGTCGTCTTGCCTGCCGTCTCGCCTCGCCCCTCCTCGTCGCCGTCTCAACGACGCCTGCCGCCCGCTGCCCGCTTGTCGTCAGACCACACGTTGATGCAAGAGCCCTCCATCTCCGGAATCAAGTGCAAGTCCCCGCCTCACCCTCCACCACGAGTGTGGGGAAATCTCCACGTTTTCATCACCAGAGGAAATTCTACAGTTTCGTCGTGTATTGTGCAGTGAGTCCATGAATGGGCTTCCCCCATAATTCTCTCTCTCATCGTGTGTGTGTGTGGAATGTCATTCACTGGATTACGTAGCTCGTTTGCCGGCTACGGATTGGCTGGAAGCCACAACAAGTTGCGTACGTGAGTACTGGTTTCCCATCTTGGCTTGGCAGCCCTCTTAGTTAATTATTTAATTCTGGGGAAGGTTTTTCTTTTATTTTCTAATGCGTTTCAGTATCACCATGCTTTCTTATTTATTGTGTTGAAACTTATCACTCTTGACCAATTTGATTATTATTGATTAAAGCTGAATTTGAATTTGATTTGTGCAGCCCAGTCATTCATTTGCGTCCAATCGTCATCCTTGTGCGAATGGTTTTGATTGGAAGGTGCCAAGTAGTACGGAATTCCCTAGACATTTAACGAGCCACAGTAAAGATTAATAATCTTTAATACTACTTGTGACATTATGGGGGCTTTCGTCTCGGGATAATTGAATCAATATTGGTAAAATTTAAGATCTTTTTGTAATTCTATGAAATAAATTCTGAAGCCATATTATCACTTAGAAATTTTGACCTGCATTGATTGTGTCTTGAGTGAGTGATGTGACCTGACCTGCATTACTATTTTCACCCTTTGCACGTGATCCATTAGGCGTGAGTGGTTGTTGTGACACGACCTGACCTTTGCTCTTGTGATCTGCCACTTAGTGACGTGCCTGGACGGTGTTGGGTTCATTAGAAATCGTGCAGTTAGTGCTGTTTGCAGATTTGCTGAGTGTTTTCTATTTTTGTGATTGCTGGACTTAGTAACTTTTCGCCATGGCTGAGGGAGGTGAATGGCCAACTAGGATAGAGATCCTGGGGTTCGATAAACAAACTTTGGAGTTAACCATTGAGAAGTATGGCGTAGATGTCATTAAAGGTGCTTCAAAAATTGTTATGCAGGATGCTCTGATTAACTTCGTGGAGGCGAAGCGGATTGAGAGTGATGTTGATAGGAAGGTGGTGGTGACTGATCCGGATGAGGGAAGGAGGAGAGATGATGACCGGGAGGAAAGACAGAGGAAGCATGAATGGGAGATGCGTAAAATGGAAATAGAAGCAGAGGAGAGAAAGGCTGAGAGAGAAAAGGCGGATAAGGACAGAGATAGGGAGTTGAAGAAATTGGAGATAGAAGCAGCTGAAAGGGAGAAGAGATTGGAGGTAGAGGCTGCAGAAAGGGTAGAAAAAGGGAAACGGGAGGCTGCGAGAGAAAAGGAGGATAAGGACAGAGAGGTGGAATTGAAGAAGATAGAAGCAGATAGGGAGTTGAGAAAATTGGAGATAGAGGCCAATGAGAGAGCAAAGAAACTAGAAATTGAACAGAAGGAGAGAGACAGGGAGGTGGAGGAGAAGAAGTTAGAGGCAGAAGAGAGAGACAGGGTCCGGAGAGAGAGAGAGGGTGAGATTGATCTGAGAAGGTACACAGGACTTCCGACATTCAATGAGAAGAATGTGGAAGGATTCTTTGCTGCATTTGAGAAGCAGGCAGAAAGTTTGAGGTGGAAGAGAGACCATTGGCATATCATTATAGGTAGTGCTATGGTGGGAAAGGCGCAAGAGGTGTACTCCACGTTACCTAGGAGTGAGCAAAACTATGAGGCTATAAAAAGAGCAATCTTGGAGAAGTATGCGTTGACACCGGAAGCGTATAGACAAAAGTTCAGGAAGTGCAAGAAGGATGAAAGAGAGACACATAGGGACTTTGTCTATCGATTGCGCAGCTCTTTTGACCGATGGTGTGTGGCTGTGAATGCTGTTGAAGATCTGGACCGTCTGAAACAGGTGATTGTTATGGAACAGTTCAAAGATTCTGTGACGGAAGAAGTGCGAGTCTATCTGGGAGAGAGAAAGGTGGAGGAAGTTGATCAAGCAGCCGTTATGGCTGATGAGTTCCATCTGCTCCATGCCAGCAGTAGGCAGAAGAAAAGCCGTGATGAGGGGAAATATCCTAGATCAGGAGAGAGTGAGGAAACAGCAGATGTAGTTAAAGGGAATGGAGGAAGGAGAGAAGATCGCAGGAGTGCAAGTCAGCCACCTAGGAAGATTGAATGCTTCAGGTGTGGGAAGGTCGGGCATCTGATAAGAGATTGCAGAGTGAGAGTGACCCGTGACATCTGACGGTGTGTGACCTCAGTGAGAGACAGAGCACGCGACTGCCAAGGGATAGTGGGTCCTGATAAGCGGCATCGTGTAGCTTATGTGGGAAAACTTAGGGTAGTGCCTGAGTCTAACGAGAATCAGTTTGAAAAGGGAAATGATTTTGGTCAGAGGGTGGATGTCGGTGTGAGGAAGACTGTGTGTGTCTCAGGTGAGACGAGTGAGCATGTGATGCTCGGAGTTCCTCAGAGGGAAGAGAGTCGGAAGGGGATTGATAGAATTCACCCTTATGAGCATCCAATGCTAGGAGTCCTGTATGCAAGGGATGAGATTGATAGGGATGACGAGTTTCACCCTAGGAGAGTGGTGATGCGTTCCACTCGGAGGTTAGAGTGTGAGTCTGAGAGGGGAGTGGTGATGCGTTCCACTCGGAAGAAGAGAGAGAGTTTGGAAGTGGAGTCTTGTATAGAGACTAAGGAGGAGTTGGTAAACTCTTTGTTGTTGCCCGTGTTGGGTAGTGATCAAGTCAGTGATCAAGAAAGAGAGAGTGACGAGACTGAGTCACTGCCCTCGAGTTCAGAAACCGTGGGAGGGAGATTAGCCCTAATGGAAGAGCAGAAGTGTGACCCTGATTCTGGCTGTCTGTATGAACAGGCAGAGAAAGAAAACAGAGGTGATGCGTCACATGGGTACCTTCTGAGAGAAGTGTGTGTGACTGGTGAAAAGCCAGCAGAGGTAGTCTTATCAGTAGACTGTGAGATGGGAGTTGAGCCTGAGTCTTATGGAAAGCCTGGTGTGAGAATGACTGAAGGAGAGAAGCAGGATGGAGAGGGAGATGTGTGTTTGCAGATCAGGGATGTGCCTAGTGTAGTCCCAGATAGCAATAGGTTAGTGTGTACTGACCAGTGTTCAGAGAGCAGCTGCAATGATGGTAGTCTAGCAGTGCCATTGATGGAAGTCAAGTTGGATTCTGAACTAGAGACTGTAGAGTTGTCTCCCCTGAAGGTGCGGTATAGTCAGCCAGGACTGCATGAAGGAAAGAGAGGGGAGGAAGAATGCCTGTGCGTGCTTTCTTTCCTGTGTGATTTGCTAGAGGAAGTGAACGCGATCACATGTGCTGTTGAGAGTCAGAGAAAGACTGGACAGCTAGAAAAGAGATGGTATGATTGGAAGAAGAGAAAGAAAAAGCTGACTTTCTATAGAGGAATGAATGGTGTGGGAGAGAGTGTGTTGTGGTGAGAGTGTGGCTTGAAGTGTAGTGAGAAACAGTGCTTAGTCTGTAGTGCTGTGTAGGTCAGAGTGACCTGCCAAGTATCACTGTTTGAGTTAGTTGTGTGTGTGGACCTGTGTGGTCATATGCTTAAGTAGTTTAATTGTCACTCCATGGTGGAGAGGCATGGGGGCTCGAATAGTTTTATAGTCTTAATGTGGGAGGACCGCATTAGACAATAGAGGAGTCATGAGCTGTGGTTTCTGGCCATGGATGATAATTGTTTGAGGTTTTTTCATTCGCCAGGATCACGACCCTCTAAGTGTAGTTTGGATATGTAACCGTCTGAACATGAGATTATTTAGCTATGCTAAATTCAGAGGTTATTTTAAGAAGCGTGGAGCTTAGTCTGTTGTCTCTATGTGGAAAAGTATTGTGGATCTTAGTTTTGAGATCTAGTGGATGGTTCCTTGCTGTTGAGCCTTCACAGGTATTGCCATTTTCCCCAGAGGTGGGAAGGGCATGTGTAGTTTTGTCAGTTAGTTTTTCCAATAGAGCAATCAGTTGTTCCTTATGCTTTATCAGTACCCTTAGCCTGTTCATAAGTTTTCCTTTTCCTAAGAAGGAAAAGGTGAGGGTAGCTGAGATTATTAAGAGGGAAACATCACCCCTAGGAGGCTGTCGGGTTGACGGAGATGTCAAAAATAGTTTGAGAGAGGTTCAGGAAATCCTCACTATTTGGCTCTGTACCGATTGACCTAGTAATGAAATAGATTACGTAACCTGGGAGCTTCCCTGTTGTTGTTGTTGTTGTTGGATAGGATGTTGGAGGTGATGTTGTATTGAATTTTGATGTTATTAAGTCATATAATATCATTGTTGTTGTTGATATTGAAGTTGTAGAGGTTTGAGTGGAACTTTTCCATATTAACCCCTTTTGAGTTTGAATTCATTACAGGTATGGAAGCCTTGTGACCTGTTTGTGATTTATTTAAGGGATATGGCGAAATGTCTCCACTTATGCTTGTGTTTAGTTCATGTTGATGAACCTATACGTGAAAAATTTCATGCTATAAAATTTTTCTCGCATAGGGAGGAAGGTATGTTACGAAACGCATATTTTCCATTTATTCCTGGTTGTGGTTATAGCATATAGTGGGTTGGGAATTAGCTGCCAAGCCATAGTGTATTTTGATATTTGCTGCCAAGCCAGTATTGATGTTGGGATTGATATGGTGGATGTAGTTTTGGAAGGGAAAACGAACTGTGAACCTTGCTTCCCTTCCAATACAGAGATGAACTTAGTAGAACGTTTGGGAAGTTGTTTTATTCACCTTGATTCACGTTCTACAGTTGACCAATCTGCAGTGAACTTCTCTAGAAACGGACTAATGAAACTGCTTGGTTACTGTTCAATGGGAGAAGTAGATGACTTTATGAACAGTTGATTGGTCAATTGATACGAAATCGTGAATCGAGACATACTAAAACGCTGTGATTGGTTGAGAACGACAGGGAGAATTCTGCCGTTGTATAAAACCCTTTGTTTTGGGGATCACGGTGTGCCCGTAGCAAAACTTTCATCGAGACAGCCAATGTATAGGACGGCGCCCTGTCTCAAAGAGTTCACGAGGTGGACATGTGTGAAAACTGATGGAATTTTCGTCCACTGACGGACTAATTCCGAGTGACCCTCCCTTCAAACGTCTATGGATAGACAACGGAAGAAATGGAGGATTGTTCTCACGTTGGACTGCAGAGAGAGACCACGTGCAAGGTATTGCAATTTTCGTACTTGCAACGTTTTCCTCTCCTGAGTGAATTATCTACTGACCACCCTGTGAGGAGAAGTTGTCTCTAGAAACTTCTCCCCACTTCTGAGAAAGCCACCTGCGAGAAATCTCTGACCCCTCGCGCCCTGCACCTGCTTCTCGTCGTCTTGCCTGCCGTCTCGCCTCGCCCCTCCTCGTCGCCGTCTCAACGACGCCTGCCGCCCGCTGCCCGCTTGTCGTCAGACCACACGTTGATGCAAGAGCCCTCCATCTCCGGAATCAAGTGCAAGTCCCCGCCTCACCCTCCACCACGAGTGTGGGGAAATCTCCACGTTTTCATCACCAGAGGAAATTCTACAGTTTCGTCGTGTATTGTGCAGTGAGTCCATGAATGGGCTTCCCCCATAATTCTCTCTCTCATCGTGTGTGTGTGTGGAATGTCATTCACTGGATTACGTAGCTCGTTTGCCGGCTACGGATTGGCTGGAAGCCACAACAAGTTGCGTACGTGAGTACTGGTTTCCCATCTTGGCTTGGCAGCCCTCTTAGTTAATTATTTAATTCTGGGGAAGGTTTTTCTTTTATTTTCTAATGCGTTTCAGTATCACCATGCTTTCTTATTTATTGTGTTGAAACTTATCACTCTTGACCAATTTGATTATTATTGATTAAAGCTGAATTTGAATTTGATTTGTGCAGCCCAGTCATTCATTTGCGTCCAATCGTCATCCTTGTGCGAATGGTTTTGATTGGAAGGTGCCAAGTAGTACGGAATTCCCTAGACATTTAACGAGCCACAGTAAAGATTAATAATCTTTAATACTACTTGTGACAGTGTCTGTGTGTTGAGACACAGTTTGTGTACTACACAATAAACGGGGAACGTGTTTGTATAGCCTGTATGCGCCTGTGTAAGAGCTAGAAGAGCCTATTCTTTGTTTACCTGCCGTCACACGACACCGAGCACCCAGCTTTCCCGGACCTGCGTAAACCAGACAGGTATTCAAGTGTGACGACAGGCCTGCTGTTTGGGT
>JAWQFJ010000459.1:52718-99688 GCA_034096865.1 Theodoxus fluviatilis
TGACTGGAGGAAAAGAGGCTGATGACTGGAGGAAAAGAGGCTGATGAATGGAGGAAAAGAAGCTGATGACTGGAGAAAGAGGGACTGATGACTGGAGGAAGAGAGGCTGATGACTGGAGAAAGAGGGACTGATGACTGGAGAAAGAGAGGCTGATGACTGGAGAAAGAGGGACTGATGACTGGAGGAAAAGAGGCTGATGACTGGAGGAAAAGAGGCTGATGAATGGAGGAAAAGAGGCTGATGACTGGAGGAAGAGAAGCTGATGACTGGAGGAAGAGAGGCTGATGACTGGAGAAAGAGGGACTGATGACTGGAGGAAAAGAGGCTGATGACTGGAGGAAAAGAAGCTGATGACTGGAGGAAGAGAAGCTGATGACTGGAGAAAGAGGGACTGATGACTGGAGGAAAAGAGGCTGATGAATGGAGAAAGAGAGACTGATGACTGGAGGAAAAGAAGCTGATGACTGGAGGAAGAGGGACTGATGACTGGAGGAAAAGAAGCTGATGACTGGAGAAAGAGGGACTGATGACTGGAGGAAAAGAAGCTGATGACTGGAGGAGTAGATGCTGATGACTGGAGAAAGAGGGGCTGATGACTGGAGGAAGAGAGGCTGATGACTGGAGAAAGAGGGACTGATGACTGGAGGAGTAGATGCTGATGACTGGAGAAAGAGGGACTGATGACTGGAGGAGTAGATGCTGATGACTGGAGAAAGAGGGACTGATGACTGGAGGAAGAGAGGCTGATGACTGGAGGAAAAGAGGCTGATGAATGGAGAAAGAGGGACTGATGACTGGAGGAAAAGAAGCTGATGACTGGAGGAGTAGATGCTGATGACTGGAGAAAGAGAAGCTGATGACTGGAGGAGTAGATGCTGATGACTGGAGGAAGAGAGGCTGATGACTGGAGGAAAAGAGGCTGATGAATGGAGAAAGAGGGACTGATGACTGGAGGAAAAGAAGCTGATGACTGGAGGAGTAGATGCTGATGACTGGAGAAAGAGAAGCTGATGACTGGAGAAAGAGGGACTGATGACTGGAGAAAGAGAGACTGATGACTGGAGAAAGAGGGACTGATGACTGGAGAAAGAGAGACTGATGACTGGAGAAAGAGAGACTGATGACTGGAGAAAGAGAGGCTGATGACTGGAGGAAGAGAGACTGATGACTGGAGGAAGAGAGACTGATGACTGGAGAAAGAGAGGCTGATGACTGGAGGAAGAGAGACTGATGACTGGAGAAAGAGAGACTGATGACTGGAGAAAGAGAGGCTGATGACTGGAGAAAGAGAGACTGATGACTGGAGAAAGAGAGGCTGATGACTGGAGGAAGAGAGACTGATGACTGGAGGAAGAGGGACTGATGACTGGAGGAAGAGAGGCTGATGACTGGAGGAAAAGAAGCTGATGACTGGAGGAAGAGAGGCTGATGACTGGAGGAAGAGGGACTGATGACTGGAGGAAAAGAAGCTGATGACTGGAGGAGTAGATGCTGATGACTGGAGAAAGAGAGGCTGATGACTGGAGGAGTAGATGCTGATGACTGGAGAAAGAGAAGCTGATGACTGGAGGAGTAGATGCTGATGACTGGAGAAAGAGGGACTGATGACTGGAGAAAGAGGGACTGATGACTGGAGGAAAAGAAGCTGATGACTGGAGGAGTAGATGCTGATGACTGGAGAAAGAGAGGCTGATGACTGGAGGAGTAGATGCTGATGACTGGAGAAAGAGAAGCTGATGACTGGAGGAGTAGATGCTGATGACTGGAGGAGTAGATGCTGATGACTGGAGAAAGAGAGGCTGATGAATGGAGAAAGAGGGACTGATGACTGGAGGAAAAGAAGCTGATGACTGGAGGAGTAGAGGCTGATGACTGGAGAAAGAGAGGCTGATGACTGGAGGAAAAGAAGCTGATGAATGGAGAAAGAGGGACTGATGAATGGAGAAAGAGGGACTGATGACTGGAGAAAGAGGGGCTGATGACTGGAGAAAGAGAGGCTGATGACTGGAGAAAGAGGGACTGATGACTGGAGGAAAAGAAGCTGATGACTGGAGGAGTAGATGCTGATGACTGGAGAAAGAGAGGCTGATGACTGGAGGAGTAGATGCTGATGACTGGAGAAAGAGAGGCTGATGACTGGAGGAGTAGAGGCTGATGAATGGAGAAAGAGGGACTGATGAATGGAGAAAGAGGGACTGATGACTGGAGGAAAAGAAGCTGATGAATGGAGAAAGAGGGACTGATGAATGGAGAAAGAGGGACTGATGACTGGAGAAAGAGGGACTGATGAATGGAGAAAGAGGGACTGATGAATGGAGAAAGAGGGACTGATGAATGGAGAAAGAGGGACTGATGACTGGAGGAAGAGGGACTGATGACTGGAGGAAGAGAGACTGATGACTGGAGGAAGAGGGACTGATGACTGGAGGAAGAGAGACTGATGACTGGAGGAAGAGAGACTGATGACTGGAGGAAGAGAGACTGATGACTGGAGGAAGAGATACTGATGACTGGAGGAAGAGGGACTGATGACTGGAGAAAGAGAGGCTGATGACTGGAGAAAAAGAAGCTGATGACTGGAGGAAAAGAAGCTGATGACTGGAGAAAGAGAGACTGATGACTGGAGAAATAGAGACTGATGACTGGAGGAAGAGAGACTGATGACTGGAGAAAGAGGGACTGATGACTGGAGAAAGAGAGGCTGATGACTGGAGAAAAAGAAGCTGATGACTGGAGGAAAAGAAGCTGATGACTGGAGAAAGAGAGGCTGATGACTGGAGGAAGAGGGACTGATGACTGGAGAAAGAGAGGCTGATGACTGGAGAAAGAGAGACTGATGACTGGAGAAAGAGGGACTGATGACTGGAGGAAAAGAAGCTGATGACTGGAGGAAGAGGGACTGATAACTGGAGAAAGAGGGGCTGATGACTGGAGGAAGAGAGACTGATGACTGGAGAAAGAGGGACTGATGACTGGAGAAAGAGGGGCTGATGACTGGAGGAAGAGGGACTGATGACTGGAGAAAGAGAGGCTGATGACTGGAGAAAGAGAGGCTGATGACTGGAGAAAGAGAGACTGATGACTGGAGAAAGAGGGACTGATAACTGGAGAAAGAGAGGCTGATGACTGGAGGAAGAGGGACTGATGACTGGAGAAAGAGAGGCTGATGACTGGAGAAAGAGAGACTGATGACTGGAGAAAGAGGGACTGATGACTGGAGAAAGAGAGGCTGATGACTGGAGAAAGAGAGACTGATGACTGGAGAAAGAGGGACTGATGACTGGAGAAAGAGAGACTGATGACTGGAGGAAGAGAGACTGATGACTGGAGGAAGAGGGACTGATGACTGGAGAAAGAGAGGCTGATGACTGGAGAAAGAGAGACTGATGACTGGAGAAAGAGGGACTGATGACTGGAGGAAAAGAAGCTGATGACTGGAGGAAGAGAGGCTGATGAATGGAGAAAGAGGGACTGATGACTGAAGAGGGACTGATGAATGGAGAAAGAGGGACTGATGACTGGAGGAAGAGAGACTGATGACTGGAGAAAGAGGGACTGATGACTGGAGAAAGATGCTGATGACTGGAGAAAGAGAGACTGATGACTGGAGAAAGAGGGACTGATGACTGGAGGAAAAGAAGCTGATGACTGGAGGAAGAGAGGCTGATGAATGGAGAAAGAGGGACTGATGACTGAAGAGGGACTGATGAATGGAGAAAGAGGGACTGATGACTGGAGGAAGAGAGACTGATGACTGGAGGAAGAGAGACTGATGACTGGAGGAAGAGGGACTGATGACTGGAGAAAGAGGGACTGATGACTGGAGAAAGAGAGGCTGATGACTGGAGAAAGAGAGACTGATGACTGGAGGAAGAGGGACTGATGACTGGAGAAAGAGGGACTGATGACTGGAGAAAGAGAGGCTGATGACTGGAGGAAAAGAAGCTGATGACTGGAGGAAGAGAAGCTGATGACTGGAGGAGTAGATGCTGATGAATGGAGAAAGAGGGACTGATGACTGGAGAAAGAGAGACTGATGACTGGAGGAAAAGAAGCTGATGAATGGAGGAAGAGAGGCTGATGACTGGAGAAAGAGGGGCTGATGACTGGAGGAAGAGGGACTGATGACTGGAGGAAGAGGGACTGATGACTGGAGGAAGAGGGACTGATGACTGGAGGAAGAGGGACTGATGACTGGAGAAAGAGGGACTGATGAATGGAGAAAGGGACTGATAACTGGAGAAAGAGGGACTGATGACTGGAGGAAAAGAAGCTGATGACTGGAGAAAGAGGGGCTGATGACTGGAGAAAGAGGGGCTGATGACTGGAGAAAGAGGGACTGATGACTGGAGGAAGAGAAGCTGATGACTGGAGAAAGAGGGACTGATGACTGGAGGAAGAGAAGCTGATGACTGGAGGAAAAGAAGCTGATGACTGGAGAAAGAGGGACTGATGACTGGAGAAAGAGGGACTGATGACTGGAGGAAGAGAAGCTGATGACTGGAGAAAGAGGGCTGATGACTGATGGTGGTGGAGCACTCAAGGGAAAGAGGGCTGATGACTGATGGTGGTGGAGCACTCAAGGGAAAGAGGGCTGATGACTGATGGTGGTGGAGCACTCAAGGGAAAGAGGGCTGATGACTGATGGTGGTGGAGCACTCAAGGGAAAGAGGGCTGATGACAGCACTCAAGGGAAAGAGGGCTGATGGTGGTGGAGCACTCAAGGGAAAGAGGGCTGATGACTGATGGTGGTGGAGCACTCAAGGGAAAGAGGGCTGATGACTGATGGTGGTGGAGCACTCAAGGGAAAGAGGGCTGATGACTGATGGTGGTGGAGCACTCAAGGGAAAGAGGGCTGATGACTGATGGTGGAGCACTCAAGGGAAAGAGGGCTGATGACTGATGGTGGTGGAGCACTCAAGGGAAAGAGGGCTGATGACTGATGGTGGTGGAGCACTCAAGGGAAAGAGGGCTGATGACAGCACTCAAGGGAAAGAGGGCTGATGGTGGTGGAGCACTCAAGGGAAAGAGGGCTGATGACTGATGGTGGTGGAGGCACTTGGGGCTAAAAGCGGGGTGAGAGGAACAGAAGGGAGCTGCCAATGTAGAAAGGGGGTGGGTGGGTTAGAGGGGTGGGAGGGCGCTGCGAGAGGAAGAAGAGGAGGAGGAGAAGAAGAGACAGAAGGAGGGAGGGGAGAAGACAGAAGGGGAGAGGGAGGAGGTGTAGAAGAAAAAGGGTGGCCAACCAGGATGAGACAGGCATACATGCAGGAACACATATACGCACACATACGCACGCACGCACACGCATGCACACACACACACAAACGGACAGAGACAGACAGAAGGCAAGACTGAGAGTTTTAATGAGGAGAGAGAGGGGGGCACGGCAATTAAATTTATCAGAGTCCCAATAAGCAGGATGCCCACGAGAGATGAACGTTTCCACTTGATGTTGAGACCCAAGTGCAGCAACGCCGCGACACGCGAGGTTTTGCCCCGCCCGTGTGGTGTGATGGATGGCTTGCCCGCGCTGCACAGCCAAGAGCGACGCTGGTTTGCTGTGTGTGGAGAGGGAGGAGTGTGTTCTCAGAGATCAGTCCCTGTATGGACGGACGCTTCCTGAGAAATCTGGCAGTGTGCACTCTGATCCCTCGCCAGGCCTATGCCTCCTCTTCTTCCTCTAAGAGGACGCGCGCTAACTGGCCAGATTGAGTCAGCGTGATGCTGCTGGCATGCGTTAATTCCTGACCCTGTTGCCCTCTTGTCTTGAAAGGTGTTGGAAAAGGGGTGTGGGGGTGTGTACAGGAGGGGGAGGGGGGATAATACCTGAAGGGAGGACGGAGTCCCCGGAGTCAGGGAGCTGTTTGAGAAGCCAGTAGGCAGTTAGAGGGGAATTGACGGGAAGCCACTCAAGTAGGCCTCGGCCTGTCGTCTGGCCTCCCTGGGCAAATCGGATTGGGCAAGGCAGCTGTAGAGCAAAGTGGGCTACGGACTTGTTGCTTCCCACAGTACTGCTGCTGCTGCTCCTCCTCCTGCTCCTCCTCCTCCTGCTCCTCCTGCTCCTCCTCCTCCTGCTCCTCCTCCTCCTCGCTCTCCTCCTCCTCCTCCTCCTCCTCCTCCTCCTCCTCCTCCTCCTCCTCCTCCTCCTATTTTTCTTCTTCTTCCACTCCTGCTGCTGCTCTGCATGGCAGTTATGCGTGACACTCTCGTCTTGTCCTGCCGTCTACTCATGTGTAACAACTGTGTCAGCTGGTGTCTAATTCTTGATCGCTCGTGTTAACGCTATTGTCACTGGTATCGAACACTTTTTTCTGGTTCCGATGCTGTTATCTGCCGTTGTGAATGGTTTCGAGAGCTAATTTCTTGTGCAAACGGTTTGCTGGTGTCTGACTGTAGTTGCCACAGGCGTTTAACACTGTTGTTAACTGGTATTCATTGGTTTTGTCTTCTAATAGTTAATATGTGGAGTGTGGTAGGTGACGTGGCTGTCGAGCATGGCAATCTGGTGTTGAAGCGTGGATAGGATATCGAGAGGACAAGTTGGGCCGGTGACTTTTCTAAGTCCTTTATTCGCCGTCTTTACATGGCAGCGTACAAGGTCACACGACACAAACCGTGTCCACTCCCTTCCCTCTTCACCTGCCGAATCTCTTTCTTCTTCTCCATCACGTTATATTCTTCCAACTGTCTCAAAAATACAACGTCACAAAAACTATACAACGTCACAAAACTAAGAGAATCGCAGTGCAGAATGCATACTACGATACTGCAAGAAGAGAACATTACTATGTTCTTTTCTTATTAAGAAATATAAACAACAAATAACGACAACATCATTTGCAAATAGAGAGAGAAATATGAAACACAAATGAGGAATGAGGACAACACATTGCCAGAGCTTCTAGATCATGCAATAGATGGCTCTACAACCGGGAGGAGAAGCAGTTTGACGTGAAGGAGAAAGACTAAACGGCTAGCACTGCCCGTACCCTACCACCTACCGGTTTGTGTCGTGTGCCCTTGTACGCTGCCATGTAAAGAAGGCGAATAAAGGACTTAGAAAAGTCACCGGCCCAACTTGTCCTCTCGATATCCCATCCACGCTTCAACACCAGATTGCCATACTCGACAGCCACGTCACCTACCACATGGAGTATAACTTTCCCTATGCCAGTCTCTAGCATCTCCTTTAGCTGGTGCTCCATGGTGTCGCTGGTGTTGGCCTCTGATGTTCTTGTCTAGTGGTCTGTAACTCTACATGTAATCTTAACTTGTGTGTAACCTTACTCACTCTATTCTCTCTATCACTGTTGCATGCTGGTGTCAGCAGTGTTCCCTGCTGGAGTATAAACATATCAGATCTGCAGGCGTCTAGCACAGTTATTTCCGGGGTATCTACTCTCGTCCTCTGCTGTTTATTTGATGGTGCCCAATGCTGTTGTCCTCGTCTGTCGAATGTTGGTGTCTATTTCTGTCTTCGCATTGAGTTCTTGCTGTTTTATGCCGTTGTCTGTCATCTCAGCACTTCCTTGCACATTATTGTCTGCTCCAGCCACAGTTCCGGCTGTATTCTATTTGCACAGGTTGCTGCTCGCAAAGATTGGATGCCACTGTTGTCCTTTGCCGTCCATTATCGCAGCTTGTCGGCTGTTGCATTTCTTTTCGCCCTGTGTTGAGGTCGCTGGCTGTGAACTATTCTGTGCTTACTGGTGTTTCACCATATTGTCAGGTACGAAGACACGTGTGTCCTAATGCAATGGTATGTCGCTGAGCTTTGTGCTGTTCTGCTCATGACCTTTGCTGTTCTGCTCATGACCTTTGGTGTTTTGCTCATGACCTTTGCTGTTCTGCTCATGACCTTTGCTGTTCTGCTCATGACCTTTGCTGTTCTGCTCAATACCTTTGCTGTTCTGCTCATGACCTTTGCTGTTCTCTAGTTCCCTTGACGGCCTGTTGTCGCATGCTGTGAACACGTTGTTTCAAGTATATGTAAATCTGCTGCTGCAGCTGCTAGTGCAGACTGTTACGCGCCTCTGTAGTCTACTGGTATCACTTGTATCCTCCACATGCGTCTGCTGCCCATTCCCTCAAGTTTCAGTCACTTTTTGTTGCTGGACGTCTTCCCCCACATTCTTGCCAGATTGTCGATCGGACATCAAGGAAGGACGCGTGCTTGTCTGATTCTCTTCCTCGAGTCATCTCTCTCCTCTTCCCATTCTTTTTGAACCTGAACCACCCCAACTCCCACCCCCAAACCCCACCCCCAACCCCCACCCCCATCCCCATTTCCCATCTCTCATTATCCCCATCTTCGACGCCTCTCCAGTGGGCATTCTGGCCCTGATGCATAGGTCAGATTCTTGCTGGCATTATCCAATTCCTAGCGGCATTAGGGTCCGCATGGACCAGGTCTTCTCATGGTGTTTTTTGCCGTCAGGGACGGCGAGAGAGAGAGAGAGAGAGAGAGAGAGAGAGAGAGAGAGAGAGAGAGAGAGAGAGAGAGAGAGAGAGAGAGAGAGAGAGAGAGAGAGAGAGGAGAGAGGGGGGGGGGGGGTTAGGGGACCGTGATGGAATTAGGGAATGACTCCCTGGACAGCGAGCTCGCTCTCGAGAAGGAGAAGGGTTGCGCAACCCTCTCGCTAAGCCTCGTGGAGAATGGGCACTCAGGGAGCGCCATGGTGACTGCTGTGGTCTGCAGCGAAGTCTCCCAGGAGTCTTGGTGGATGCCACAACCTACACTGGTAGCTGGTTGAAGCAGTGCAGAGGAGGTGGAGCTGTAGGTACACACTATGCCAGCCTGCTGGCGTTCTATCGCTGCGATTCGACCCGAGGGTGATCAAGGTAGATTTTCACTGTTACTGCATGGTGCTTTTCTCTTGATAGTTTATGTTTTCGGAGGGAGACGTTGATCTTTTTCATGCAGATGTGATTGCCCGATGAATTTATACATTTACTCTGTATAGATTTTGTCGGGAACGCCGACCACAATTTCCGAATCTGTTTCTTTTTATTTTCAAATGTACATGTACTATCAACTCTGGACGCTTTGATATGAAAATCAAATAGTGATATTTTATCCGCAGTTTGTTTGCCGCGGAACCCGGAATTTTCCTTTTTGGAAATGATGGGCGAATACCTACGTACAGTAGTTGCCTTATTTATAATACTAGTCACCACTGCTTTGGATTGCTAGACAACCGAATTAACATTTTCAACATAACTGTCTGGCCCTTTTGATCAGAATTGTATATATTGATCACCCAATCCAGTTATCGATCCATGCAATGTCTATATGAATCGTATTTTGCATCTTTTTCTGAACTGTTTTCTGCTTAATTAAGCTTCGTTTTCTCTTCTGCGCACTACTTGACCTTCCTGCACTACGAACTCGGGGCCAGTCAGATCTTGTTTTCGAAATGAAGACAGTGAGAGCCGTCACAGTATCCGCGGGCAACACTGCTCAGAAGTGCCGAGTGTAGGTACACTGAGGATGGTTTCGTATTCCGTCATTGTCCGGCGTTGTCACCAATCTTTTCCTGCCAGGAACGGGGGCAACACGCTTTGCGCATCAGGCTGTCCTGTTCCCCAGGTTCACGTCTATTGGATGTCGTTGTGGATGTCGTGGGGGCGAAGTGGCTACATCAACACAGTGGCCACGCTTACAGCTTTGCAGTATTGTGTAGGACTGACTGGCGTCAAGATAGCGCGTCACAATCAGCTCGCTAGAGAACACAATCTCGTTCCTGGACAGGCGTGATCCGACGCTTGCTTGAGAGAGCGAGGGGGAGAAGTCCCATGGGAATGTCGACTGACTGACTGCCGTGTTTGACAAGCTGGCTTTGATTACAGCCTTTCGCACTGAAAACGTTTGTTTGGGCTCTGTACGTAAACCTCTGTAATCCACGTGCCGTCGTATTTGTCGGGTGTCATTGTCTCGGGGTTGCTATGCAGCACGAGTCTTGGCACTGTTTCTCGTTTGTGCACGCACGTAAAGTAGCTGAGATAGCCCTCTGTGTTATCTGTGTTGTAGCATATGTAGTGTTTACACTCGTATGTACGTGTGTGTGTGTGTGCGCGTACGTGTGTGTGTGTGTGTGCGCGTACGTGTGTGTGTGTGTGTGTGCGCGTACGTGTGTGTGTGTGTGTGCGCGTACGTGTGTGTGTGTGTGTGCGCGTACGTGTGTGTGTGTGTGTGTGCGTGCGCGTGCATCCCTGCGTGCGTGTTTTAATCAAGAAATGATGAGTGACAGGATTCTCTCTCTCTATCTCTCTCTCTTTCTCTTTCTCTCTCTCTCTCTCTCTCTCTCTCTCTCTCTCTCTCTGTCCCTCTCTGTCCCTCCCTCTCTTTCGGGATGGGGTGGAAATGAGAATGGAAATTTTCTATATGTTTTCAAGTGGATGGGTCTATTTGTGTTTTCACATTATGGGAGTAAGAGGATGGGTACGTAAGAATGTGTACCTACGAATGTGTGAGCGCGTGGATGTGTGCACCTTTGCGTGTGTTTGTGCGAGTGCATTCGTGCATTTGTGCATCATGTTTATTCTTAAATGTGTGTAGGGTTTCATCATTTGTCTATACCCTACTCCTCCCGAATTATTCGCCTGTCCAGCTCCTGTCGTCCGATATCCCGAGCACACCCTTCAAACAAACCCTATTCCACGCTGTGGTGTAGCGTTCGTTGTGACGTGTCCTGTGTGTACACGTGCTGGTCCATGGCTTGGCTTTGCAGTAACTTCCAGATATAGTTGTTGTTCTGTTCTTGGTAGATGTGCATCGATCGATCCACCAACAGAACAGATTACAACTTTTTTTCTTGAACTGAAATATTTTCTTGTGTCCTCATCTCGATATTTTAATGACCAATACGTTGCAGAGGCTTATTCGTATTAAACAACCAACTCTTCCAGATGTTTGTTTTTCTGTTCTTTTGCAGATATAATGCGAGTCCTCCAGCAGTTTGGTTCATAATTATTGTATTTCATCCTTATCCAAATTGAAATATTATCTGTGTGCTCACCACTGTGTTTCTCTTTTTCAGAGATCGAGAGGCAAATCAGGGCGAACAACCCTGAGCACAACACGCAGTTCGAGTATGCGGTATGTAAGAGTTGTCACCCACAGAGCCTTACCCTACACCACCCTACATCACCTTACACACCGTATACCACTTTACACCACCTCACACTGCGGTACACCAGCCGTTCTCGTCCTTAAGCTCTCTCCTCGCTGTGCCTGCCACTGACCTGTTTTGTTGGGTTTTATTGGAGGCTGTGAAGTATGCACGGTTCAATAGGAGGACGCAGATGTTTGTTGCTTACTCCCGTGCAACAACTACAGTGGGGAGATGTACGGATGAGGACGCAGGAAGCGGAGGAATGTCCATTATCTCTTAGGGGGAGAAGAGGGAGAGAGAGAGAGAGAGAGAGAGAGAGAGAGAGAGAGAGAGAGAGAGAGAGAGAGAGAGACAGAGAGAGAGACTGAGAGAGAGACACAGAGACACAGAGAGAGAGAAGGGGGGGGGGGGGGGGAGAGACACGCATGGAGGAACGGACAGAAACTCGCGCCCGCACTCTCCACCGTCTTCTTCCCTCTTTCTCCTTTCATCTTCCAATCTCTTTCATTCGATTCCCTCCTTCTCTCCTCTTTTCCTTTCCCCATCCTTTTCTTTCTCCCTATTCTTTCTCTTTTTTTCACCCCATTTTGTTTTCATTCCATCTATCTTTCCTGTTACCTCTCTTCTCTCCCTGCCTTTTTTTAAAACTCTTTTTTCATTTCGCTCTCCTGTCATCCTCATTTTTGACGAGCAGCCAGCCTCACAGCAAGCACCAGGTTGCAGTTGTAGAGTGGATTCTTGCTGTGTCCATTCCAGAACAACTACATCAGCACGTCCAAGTACAACATTTTGACATTCCTGCCCAAAAACCTGTTTGAGCAGTTCCAGCGGCTTGCCAATGCCTACTTTTTGGGTCTCCTCATATTGCAGGTGAGTGCTGCTCACTGTTATTCTGCCCTGCTGCTTTTCTTTTGCCCAAGTTTTCTGCCTGGGATAACAGAGTAATTGCATTGCAGTCTGACCTTAGATCAGATGGAGGTGTAAAGTAAAGCATTGAACTGGGCAGAAAGCTGCTTGCACCTTTGTATAAACTGTGATGTAAGCCAATTGGTTGGTTTGTGAAAATGCAGATGAAGAAATGTTCCTTTAATACTTGTTGATTAAAAACTTTGACATCTGCCTAAATTTGAAATGGTTTATATTTGCAGAGAATAATACAACAATTGCCCATTCGTTGTTTCTAATTGCACCTTTTTTAAAAAGTCAAAATCTAAAATTTCTTTTCGTGAAAATGAAAGATTTTAGCTAAGCACCTTGAATCAAATTTCTCTGTTTGAGAGCTTTGAGATTTGTTGTAATGTGTGATGTACAAGTGATTCTACATTTCAGCGCATTTGCCAATCATATTGTCTTATGTTTTGCTCCACATTAATGCAGAATGAGTGAATTCATTACAGGAGAGGATTGTCTTTCAGCTGCATGTTTTTGTCACCCAGCAGGAGTCAAACATATCATCCTCATCATGTTTTGCACTGTGCCTAGACTATTTTAAACTCTTGATATGTCAGCATGTTCAAGTGGGATGAAAGCAGCCTGGACAGCTATAGACTGGCAGTGGTAGGGATGACTCAAGCTGCTATCAGCTTTCAGGCCTGCCGCTCCCCAAGGTGTGGAGTATAAAGGACGGCTGAGGACAGCTGCGTTAGATTTATTGAGTGGTTCCATGGATAGAATGTCTGTCAACTTTAGACTGGTTTATTTCATCTGTATTCCTTGAATAACCTATATAAAAAAAACAAATTTGTCAAATATGTTATCTCATATTCTTAGAAGTGGATTTAAACTGAATGGTGTATGATATGAATATATTCATTATTCTCAACAGGTAACATCTTTTCTTTTCCCCAACTATTCATCCCATACCATAGGAACTGTAGCACGTCGATTTATTCAAACTAAAGAATATACTTTTTGGAGCTTCTAATAATTAATTTTTACTTACTATATGAGAAAATCTTAGGAGGCAATGTGTAAATATATAAAAATTGTTTTTATCATGGGGCATGATAAAAACCTTGTGTCAATTCCTGAATGTATATCCTATTGAAGCCATATACAGTTTCCCATGGATGTTAGTCGTCTTAGTAGATATCTGTTTTAAACAACAAAATTGTTTTATCCCTTAAAAGCAATTAAAGAACACATTTTCATGAACCTGAGTTTAAGACAAAATTACGAGAGCTCCAAGCCAGTCGTCATGACTTGCCATGATACACGTCCCAGCCTTGATGGCCCCAAGCCAGTCGTCATGACTTGCCATGATACACGTCCCAGCCTTGATGGCCCCAAGCCTCGTCATGACTTGCCATGATACACGTCCCAGCCTTGATGGCCCCAAGCCAGTCGTCATGACTTGCCATGATACACGTCCCAGCCTTGATGGCCCCAAGCCTCGTCATGACTTGCCATGATACACGTCCCAGCCTTGATGGCCCCAAGCCAGTCGTCATGACTTGCCATGATTCACGTCCCAGCCTTGATGGCCCCAAGCCTCGTCATGACTTGCCATGATACACGTCCCAGCCTTGATGGCCCCAAGCCAGTCGTCATGACTTGCCATGATACACGTCCCAGCCTTGATGGCCCCAAGCCAGTCGTCATGACTTGCCATGATACACGTCCCAGCCTTGATGGCCCCAAGCCTCGTCATGACTTGCCATGATACACGTCCCAGCCTTGATGGCCCCAAGCCAGTCGTCATGACTTGCCATGATACACGTCCCAGCCTTGATGGCCCCAAGCCTCGTCATGACTTGCCATGATACACGTCCCAGCCTTGATGGCCCCAAGCCAGTCGTCATGACTTGCCATGATACACGTCCCAGCCTTGATGGCCCCAAGCCTCGTCATGACTTGCCATGATACACGTCCCAGCCTTGATGGCCCCAAGCCTCGTCATGACTTGCCATGATACACGTCCCAGCCTTGATGGCCCCAAGCCAGTCGTCATGACTTGCCATGATACACGTCCCAGCCTTGATGGCCATAGGCTGCGTGGAATGCCAGGCAGCCAGCAGCACAGGCAGATAATCATCTTCATCTGTCACACTGAAGTGGGATTCCAAACAGAGCGGGGGCTGGCTGTGTCTCTTGACCTGGAACCTTCTGCTGGCCCAAAGCTGATTGAGCCCCAGCGTTGGCTTTACTTTCCATTGATGATCCACTGATGACCCACTGATGACCCACTGCTCTGACTGCGTAGGTTTGTGGTGAGGTTTCCACTGATGACCCACTGCTCTGACTGCGTAGGTTTGTGGTGAGGCATGAATAGATGTCTCATTCATCATAATGAGAATTCAAAAGATGTACATCTTGGAGGTTTTCTATTTTTGTGTTTTTTAATACTTTATTTGTTTTTAATTGGCTGAAAGAAGCTAATCAGTAACAGGGCTTCAAATGAAATAAACATTTTTATGTCATAAAGATGTGATAAAGAGTCTGGTTAAGAATTTTAAGTTTGCTACTTTTCTGTGTAAAAGATAACTCAAGATACGAATTTCGCCTTTTCTGTGTAAAAGATAACTCAAAATACGAATTTCGTCTTACATTAGAAGGTCATGGACTTATTGTCAGAACTTTGCCATGCACCCAGTTTCTTTGCATAGGAAGCACTGTGTTAGAAGTGAAAAACCAAATCCATTGTTCTGTTTGATCATTTGAAGCACACGTGTGTCTGCATGGTTTATGTGTAGAGCAAGCTCTTTGTGCCACAGTGTTAGCAATAAGCATGGTCTTCATTGAGTTCTTGAGACAGCAGAGATCTGTGTAGTTGTAAGCATCCTGCCCAGCTTTAATCAATCCCTTTTGTAATCAACTCTCTAAAGGAGTGCATTTTTTCTTTACACAAATTTTCAAAATGGTGCACTTGGCTTACTTTTGCCAGAAATGCAGTCTCTGAATAACTTCAGGAGCTGCTCTATCACCCAACGGCATTCAACAGATGTAGGTGCCTGCTGTACATGTATCATTCTGCAGCCTTTTAATAATGCAGAGTTCTGGCGTTATGATTCATTTCGTAGTTGATTCAAAAGATAAGGTCCTTATGTAAGGCAGACCATGTTTGCAAAGTCTTGATTAGAAAGTTTCGTGGATAGTATTCCGGATTTTTTACCCATAGATAAAAATAGATGTTTTGGCGATTCTTGGTGCCTGACAAGTTTTTTTTCTGCGATACAGACCAAGTTCAGTGAAAATCTCTAGTACACCACTGCTACTACTTTAACAGCATACTTCTGGTCTTTGACATCTTTTCCTTTCACCAAGCTAAGTAAGTTGAAGATTCTTGCTGCAATAAGAAGTTCAATAGGCATATTTCTAAACTGTGGGACTGATAGGCAGAAACTAAATGTTTTCAGAAGAAAACTATGGCGATGTGGGCCGATACTTGGCATGATGTACTCAGTCCTTCAGACGCACAGACCTGTGGCAAATAGTGGATGGTGTGTGTCAGACAGGGGAATCTCACAAGGAACTTCTGGCGTCCTCAGCTTAATCTTGTAATGGTCTGTCTATTTGAAAGCTTTTCTTTTGTCAGTTCTGGCGTATTTCCATAAAAGATCTCTGTGCAAGAGAGTTCTTTTAAAAGAACTGTGTTATCATGCCATGTGTAAACTGTTTATTTTCAAAATTGAACTCAGCAAACTGGAAGCCTGAAATCCTGCATGAGACACGGTATACCTTCAGTATGCAGAGAGATTCTGTACAACTACAAATCATGTTTCGTGTTATGCTTTGGAATCCTAAATGTCGCCAAATCTGGGAATGGTGCATCTGTGTTGGAAAAGAGATCTTGGAATGGCGGCAGTGTTTGATGTTGACTGTTTCTGTTATGCAACGTATCTCTTTTGTAAATAATTGCACTCACTATTGTCTTGTCATTCTACTAATATATTGACGTCTGTATTGGAATGTTTTCCGAAATGCTTTATGTCTCACAAATGGTTAGCCTGAACTAATGCAGTGTACTTATTGTGCAATGCGTTTTCTTACGTGGTCGTCTGTGTTTGGCATGCGTAGGTGATCCCGCAGATTTCGTCCCTCTCACCCATCTTTACCATCATTCCCCTGGCCTTCGTGCTCTCCATCACGGCCTTAAAGGATGCCATAGATGACTTTGTAAGTTCATCAGCTCAGCCTGGAAACAGCTGGCAATGAGGTTGCAGTGAAAATTTGCATTTTGCTCCTGGTTTCCCTGTATTGATAGTCTGCCTGCCTGCCTGCCTGCCTGCCTGTCTCTCTTGCCTGCTTGCCTGAGTGACGACTGTAACACACCTCTGCATGAAGACACTTCAGTGGCTCTCCACAGAAGTGAGGGTTTAGTCCCTTCCACTCCACAGCACCGTTTTACTCACCCAGCACGTTTGGTTGCAACAACGTCTTCCACAGACGTTGCTTCACGGTGTGGGGTCATAACCTCATCACTTCATTTTTGACTCACATGCGAAGCAAAAGTGAGTCTATGTACTCACCCGTGTCGTCCGTCCGGGCGTCCGGGCGTCCGGGCGTCCGGGCGTCCGGGCGTCCGTGAAAAACTTTAACGTTGGATTTTTCTCGGAGACTATTAAGTCTATCAACACCCAATTTGGCATGATGGTGTATGATGACAAGGCCTCAAAAAACATACATAGTGACTTGTCCTTGCTTCAAGGTCAAGGTCGCAGGGGCCATAAATGTTGTCTAAAAAACAGTCATTTTTCACATTTTCTCAATTTTCTCTAAAGTTTTTGAGATTGGATACCTCACCTATTTATGGTATATAGGGCAAAGTAAGCCCTATCTTTTGATACCAGTTTGGTTGACCTTGCTTCAAGGTCAAGGTCACAGGAGCTCTTCAAAGTTGGATTGTATACATATTTTGAAGTGACCTTGACCCTGAACTATGGAAGATAACTGTTTCAAACTTAACAATTATGTGGGGCACATGTTATACTTTCATCATGAGACACATTTGTTCACATATCATCAAGGTCAAGGTCACTTTGACCCTTATGAAATGTGACCAAAATGGGGTATGAACCACTAAAAGTGACCATATGTCATGGTAGAAAGTGCCAATAAGCACCATTGTGCTTCCTATGTCTTGAATTAACAGCTTGTGTTGCATGACCTTGGATGACCTTGACCTTGGGTCAAGGTCACATGTATTTTGGTAGGAAAAAAGTGTAAAGCATTTCTTAGTGTATGATGTCATTGGTAGGTTTAGTTGTTTGACCTTGACCTTGAAGGTCACCTGAAGGTCAATGTCGTGTAAAGGTCAAGGTCAAGCATGTGAGTCGTATGGGCTTTGCCCTTCTTGTTCATGGATCAAACTATTTTCAAACCCAGACCCATTGCATTCAAGCAATGTCCAGTGTGAAATAAAAGACATTCTTGTATTCAAGCCTCGTAACGAAGTTTTCTTTTCGTCTGAGGTCCGAATGTTTTCCTGTCTGACCCCAGCAGGATTTCCAGCTTAGTAGTAGAAATTAGTATCTGGAAAGACATATCTCAAATATTTCCCACTCTTTTCAGGGTACTGAAAATGATTAAGACACTAAAAGTGCAGACAAGCAGCAAATTATACGGAAAAGATGTTAATAAAAGCAGTATGGAAGAGGGAAAACGAGTTTTTGAAAGGTCAGATTTTAAAAATGCAGTCTGTTTATAGCCAGATATGTCAACGATATCATGATTGCAGACCTGGAATTCTGTGCTTTTATCCCAGAAAAATAAAGCCCTTCAAGGAAGTCCTAACGTCAGCTTTTCACCTCAGCTAACCATGACAGGGATAAAAGAATTCTCCCTCGACAGCTAACTCAATGCAAAAATCCGTGAAACTGCCGTATCCAGACTGCTTTGGAAACTTAGTCCTGGAGCTTTTTTTTTGGTTCTCCTTCCGTTGCAAATGTAGGCGCTAGGCTGTATCACACCATCCAATCATTTACCAGGTGTCTTTTCATGCAATTTTTGTTGATTTCATTTAATCCCGTGTGTCCAGTGGCCACTGTGTGAAGCACGATTGCAGAAGCTGCCAAGAATAGCAGGGAATGGAGCCCACCGATTCTGGCCTCTTTGAATTCGTCTTGTGTGGTGCTCGTTGTATACCTGGACCTCCAAACTTTTAATAATTTTTTTAATTTGAGAGAGCAAACAGCTGGACATCGCCCATACTGGCTGCTGGACAAACGGTCATGGTAAAATTCTTACACTTGTAACTGCTGCTCTGCCAGTGAAGCAGAAACTTGAGAAAAGCAGATCTTCGGGGGAGCCACTTCCCCAAACTACTTGTAGAGAAGACATAATATAATAATATAATAATATAGGTTGAATTTCGCGGGCCGACTTTGCGGATCCACCCGTTTGCCTCTAGGCGGTTTCACGTACTCTTGAACTCTCTCTTCAAAGTTCTTTTCAACTTTCCCTCACGGTACTTGTCCGCTATCGGACTCGTGACGGTATTTCTGTAACATGACAACCCTCCATGCATTTGACCACCATGTTTTGATCTGCCGGACTTACGGGATCTTTCTTACCATTATTGAATAGGTTTTTTTGTGTGTGTGGTTTTTTTGTTTTTTTTTGTTTTTTTTTTGTTTTTTTTTGGGGGGGGGGGGATGGGAGGAAGAGTTGGGTGGAGAGTTTGTATGTGTGCTTGTATACACTTATTTATGGCAACTTCATTCTTCTCGTGCAGAAAGGTTGACTGAAAATGGCTTAATGTGGTTTTATTTTGGATTTCGAATTAATCAAAGTCAATATAGAATTAAACTACACATGCCAAATATGGAGAAGTTGCAACAGTCAAAAGTGGTGGTCGAGTGACTGGGGAATGACGTCACCTGGGTCAGAACGGTGTCGTTTACAAAAGTGGCTCCTTCAAACTTGCTTTTCTGTTACCATCCATTCTATTTGCCTGCCTTCCTGACAGCAGCAGTTGATCAAGGCTGTGGTTGCACTTGAGATGCCATGCATTGTTTGCCTCAAAGAAACGCAGAAATTTTAGAGGGGAATAAGAGCATTGCATGAACCATTGCAAATGCAGGAAATTTGAATAGTATTTTCCCTTTCAAACCAATTGCCGATGGCAGTAATGTTAGAAACTATTATCATCCGCTTATTTAAGTGACATGGATGCCACCCTTGCTGCATGATTGCATGATCATATCAGTGATGGTGGCTTGGTCTTGATGGCCAACTGGACTTAAGGTTCAGACACTTTTGATGGGAGAAATCCGTTTGTGACCAGACTTGGCTGAAAATAAAAAGACTGTCTGGAATTTGACAAAATACTGATGTGGAATATTCGACAGCCTTGATTTTGGGCCAAGACTGCCAGTATTTGCTTTTTTAAAAACGTCATATCCACGAGGTTTAATAAATGAATCGGCGAAATTTATAGGATGGTCCAAACTTTCAATTTATCGCAGCACCTGCTATTTCGGATTGAGACATTGCAAACTTGACAATTGAAGGGATTGGGAATTTATTAATCTGTGAAAAGGTGACTGCAACTCTACTGTTTCTGATGGTGTCTTCATGTACACACAGAATCTGCGACTGTTAATTTGGATTTCAGCTCTTCTTTTGTTAATTATCATATTTATAGAAAAAAACAAATGACAGGGAAATATTTCATTGAAACACCTTACCAACGACTAAGGCTTAATACAACGACGAAGTTTGAGTGTCAGGAGAGGCAACATTTACCGTTAGGCTGAAAAGCCTGAGATGAACTGGTACTTTCGGGAAAGGCAACTTATCCGTAACTTCACGCCTCTCACTCTTTTCGTTTATAGGATTATCTCCCAGCTTTGATTGCAGCCCTGGGACCTGGCTTGGTAGAGAAGGGCTAGTGAGGCTTTCTGGCCCTGCCTCTATACCTCAGCTCTATCACTCGTACATCCTTTCTCTTTCAGTTTTGATTTTAACTACTGACCAGTCAACCTCCCTTGGCCCAAACCTCTGCTTCCCCCATGCCTTCGTTCATTTTCACCCGCAATAATGGCTTTTATGCTTTTTTTCTCTGGATTCCTTGATCAGCTGATGCCAGTTATATCCTCTTTGACATTTGTCACCACTTTGATTCCACTGGTGGCTGTGTTAACGGTCACGGCCATAAAGGATGCCGTGGACGATTTTGTGAGTTTCTTTCTCCTCATCCGTAGACCGTGTGCCTTTGCAGGGTTCACGTTGATTACCTGTAGTCTTATCTTTGTCTCATTTATCATTTGTAGATGACTAGTGTTTTCACTCAGCACACAAAAATGCATTCATGGTAAATGGTGTTAATATTGTTTGAAGTTTTTAAAGTGGATTTGATATTATGTTCTCATTGATCGTTGTAACAATTTTCCAGAAATATTCAACATGTATGCTCTTGTTCTTATTGCAGTTTGCTATTCCATTTTTCTGTTTAATGTTATGGTCAATTTCATTTACTTTAAATGTAATGGAAAGTATTGCATTCACTTATTCATTCGGTTAGCACTTCATAACTTGTAAATATTTTACATTTTAATGCACCTCTGTTATATTCAAAGACTGATGTAATTTGTTTATGTTTCAAGTATTATATCCAGAATATGAATGATCAGAACAATTTATGTTCAGAAAAGAAAAAAGAATCCTGCAGAATTTACCATTTTAATTGTATATTTTACCTGAATATGAAATGTGGAGTTTGTTTTAAACTGTCATTATTATGAACGTGTTTTTTTCATAATGTGATTTTCATGAATATAACTTTTGTGTTAAATGACGCAACTTGAAAGTAAAGATAATGTTTATAATCACAATCCATGGAATACAAATCATGTGCGTCCTGAGTTATTTATGTGGGTTTTTAAAGCTTGTTTATATAATGTTTCTAAGCAATTTATTTCATTAACTCATACCTGTCCTGGTACACGAAGATGTACTTAGGTAAATCCATCACTCCTTGTTGCCAAGGACGTAGAAGGTTTTGTCATGCAGCTTTTCCTTGGAATCTCCCGTGTCAGTGCAGTTCAAACGTGGGACGGAATGAGATTGCATGTGGAGACTCACGCTCCATGTGCCTGTCATCGAACTGTGCCTCTAGACACTGCCTTTCTTCTTTATATATATATATATATATATATATATATATATATATATATATATATATATATATATATATATATATATATATATATATATATAAAGGAATTGCGTAGTGGGTCTGTTGTAAAACTGATTGAATGATTAGACTCGATCGGTCGTCAGTTTGAAGGATGACGTATCGAGGCAAATAGGTAATTTCATTTTCAGTGCCTGCTTCTTGTCTCTCTAGAAATGTCGATTCACTTCAGTGACTACACTTCGAGGACGATAGAATAATAGCCATGGGGTTCGTTACATATCTATTCATTTTTCCGGTCGTCCCTGTGAAGGTTTCTTGCTTTCCTAGAGTGGTCATTGCATGTGAGGTCGCCTCAGTTGTCCACTTAGACTTGTTAATCTGCTTTTCAAATCAACTTGCGTGTCCCCTCAAACTTGATCACTTATCCCAGGACGATGTTTAACCTTGGAGAACCCGACTGCGCCCATTGAACTACTGCGCGTTTCATTGACAGCTTGCTGTTCTCGGAACATCCCTTCCCTGATGTACTTCCATGTCCTGTTGAATACTGTCTTGCCATGGCAGTTGCTCCTTGAACAGCCGTCCTAACTGATGACAGGCCAAACCTCCTGAATCATCCAATGAGTCCTTACAAATCTACTCGTCCACCTAGAAACTAGAGCGCTGTCTCGTCCTGTCCTAGTTTTGTTTTCTGAATGGTCTCGACCTCTTGGGACAGCTATTTCATCTAATGGACCTCATTCGTTGGACACATCTTGAGCGCCAATGATGTAGGAGGAAATGCCTTGCCTGGCGTTAGCAACTCATGTACAGGGCGGCCAATGGAGCCAATGGGCTGGGCTGGCGTTCTAGCAGCAGGCATGTGGGACGGGCCCCGAGAGATAGAACAGATGCCCAGTACACATTAACGCGAGTGAGCAGGGTTGAAGCACAGGGCCACACAGGTCGACTCCTGGTCCATCTTCATTAAATTTGGATTGACTGCAACCGCTGAAGGCCGTTGGAGAGAGAGAGAGAGAGAGAGAGAGAGAGAGAGAGAGAGAGAGAGAGAGAGAGAGGTGGGGGGTGGGGGGGGAGAGAGAGAGGGGTGGGGGGAGGGAGAGAGAGAGAGAGAGAGAGAGAGAGAGAGGTGGGGGGGGGGGGGAGAGAGAGAGGGGGGGGGAGGGAGAGAGAGAGGGGTGGGGGTGGGGTGGGAGAGAGAGAGAGAGGTGGGGGGGGGGGGAGGGGAGAGAGAGAGGGGTGGGGGGAGGGAGAGAGAGGGAGGGAGAGGGAGAAAGAGCGGTAGGGTTGGGGCATGTAGACCTAGACACCCACGGAGACAGAAAAAAGAGAGATGGCTGTGGTGGGTTTTGTTCAGATTTTAGAATCACTTCATTGTCGTACACTCGTGGGTTGTTGCGTAATATCTTGAAGAATGAAATAAGTGTGAAATATTGAACTTTTGATTTGTATTCAAATGCTTTTTCCATAAAGTGTGTTGATTTCAAGAGCTTCTACACACATATGATGAAAGCGTAGCCTCGGTATGGTCTGTTTAAAGGGGGAAATTTAACGGTAGATAGCAGTCTCGTGGCATCAGGGGGTATCAGTTGTGCGAGCTGAAATTAATCAGAGAGCATATTCCATCTACATACGGGACTGGACTGGCTTGCATATGCAAAGGTCATCGTCTGAAAATGCAGAATGCAAATGTATGGGAATCTGCACACGAGCTCAGTCCTACTGCCGAGATCAATAGCTGTACGAGGCGCGCATAGAATTGGGTCGACTGACCTTCTCGGACGTAGCCACGCTTCCTCGCCCACATATTCTCTATCCTTGGCTGAATCGTGACACATGCATATATCCTCACCCGCGCTCAGCTTATGCACACAAGCACACACGCATGCGCTCTCGAACACGCCCTAACCATGCACACGCATATGCACGCTCGTGCATTATTCACCCTCACGCGTTGCGCATCTATTTGGGGAGTCGGAAACGTAGCTCCAGCTCTACCAGCATACCATTCTCTCGTGAGCTCACACTTGAATGATGACACTCGTGCGTGTGCATGCTGTGCACTCTGATGCTCCCACCCAGGCGTGCACTCTGATGCTCCCACTCAGGCGTGCACTCTGATGCTCCCACCCAGGCGTGCACTCTGATGCTCCCACCCAGGCGTGCACTCTGATGCTCCCACCCAGGCGTGCACTCTGATGCTCCCACCCAGGCGTGCACTCTGATGCTCCCACCCAGGCGTGCACTCTGATGCTCCCACCCAGGCGTGCACTCTGATGCTCCCACTCAGGCGTGCACTCTGATGCTCCCACCCAGGCGTGCACTCTGATGCTCCCACCTAGGCGTGCACTCTGATGCTCCCACCCAGGCGTGCACTCTGATGCTCCCACCCAGGCGTGCACTCTGATGCTCCCACTCAGGCGTGCACTCTGATGCTCCCACCCAGGCGTGCACTCTGATGCTCCCACCCAGGCGTGCACTCTGATGCTCCCACCCAGGCGTGCACTCTGATGCTCCCACCCAGGCGTGCACTCTGATGCTCCCACCCAGGCGTGCACTCTGATGCTCCCACCCAGGCGTGCACTCTGATGCTCCCACCCAGGCGTGCACTCTGATGCTCCCACCCAGGCGTGCACTCTGATGCTCCCACTCAGGCGTGCACTCTGATGCTCCCACTCAGGCGTGCACTCTGATGCTCCCACCCAGGCGTGCACTCTGATGCTCCCACTCAGGCGTGCACTCTGATGCTCCCACCCAGGCGTGCACTTCGATGATCCCACCCAGGCGCTCCCACTCAGGCGTGCACTCGTTGTCTCGCGCATGTTCTGAGGTGTAAGCAACGCGACGGGACACGTCAAGATCTATGCATTGTAACCTTTGACTTCCTTGTGAACGGAAATGACTAACAGAAATGTCATAGAGACTTTCACGACGACTTGCGAGGGTGATTCATGTGTGTGGAGTGGAGTGGCTGTACATCAGGTTCAAGTGCTGGAAGAAATACTGAGGGTGTAAATCTGTCTGTTTCACAAAATGAAGATTTTTTTAGGAATCTTACTGCGCGAATTTCTTTTGTGGATTGACTCAGAAAGGAAATTAGCTTAAGATTCTGCGTGCATGCGTGCGCGTGAAAGTGTGTTTGTGTCTTGCTGACGTCTTTAGAATGTCGGGATGCATGGCCCGGAACTAAGGCGCTCATTATGAAACACCTCTTTCGTTGGGCAGATCATGTGATAAGAGTGGAATGTAACAACTTAAAATGACTCTGAAGGCATTTGGCACCTCGACAACCAGTTAGAAACTAATGACCACACCCCGCAATTCTTGGAGAGCAGCGCGCAGAGAAGGGGTGGGACACTGAGAAGATGGACGTTTGCTTGCCTTTGATGACGAATAATGTTTGCGACAATGGCGCATTGCAACGCCCGCAGTTTGCCCTCGTTGCAACAGACTGTGCTCATCGCACGCTCACATGCGTGTACATGCAGAGAGAGAGAGAGAGAGAGAGAGAGAGAGAGAGAGAGAGAGAGAGAGAGAGAGAGAGAGAGAGAGAGAGAGAGAGAGAGAGAGAGAGAGAGTTTGACTTTGACTTTGACTTTTTATTGTCTTTAGGCCGACCGCCCATTACAATTTTGCACAAGAGATTGCAGGCTGATGAGTCACATGATACATAATCAATTGCAGTTTTCCTCTCGACGATTCATAGCACAGTGGATATACATAGCCAACTTTTCGTAATATTGTCATATTTTGTAGTGGACATCAATTGGAAAATATTTATTCCTGCATCCAGATATTGTCCGAGGAATTTTTTTCCGTAAGTCATCATAGTATGTACATTTTATCAAAAAGTCGTTTTCATCTTCATTTTCTCGACAAAAGAGGCACTTCAGGTCATTGATCAGTGAAATAAAATGGTGCCTATTTTTCTTTAGGTTGTTGACACCAAACCTAAATCTTGAATAAGCGTCACACGAGAGAGAGAGAGAGAGAGAGAGAGAGAGAGAGAGAGAGAGAGAGAGAGAGAGAGAGAGGTTGGGGGGTGGGGGTGGATATTGATTTATGATCTGTCCTTTGCGTGGAAACTCATGTGGGTGTAAAGTACTAGAGAGATCACGAAGTCATGCAGTCGTAAATGATGCAGGTGGCAGGTTTCTATTACTCAGCCACCCGCACTGGAACCTTGTAGTTCCTGCTTGTCCCACGGGAACAACTATTTGCCCTTGGGTAGTTGTTACTCCTGTGGCCCCCATTTTTCTAGCTCCCGCAGAAGGCCCTCAAAGAGCCAAGACCATGAGTGCCAAGTGCGAAATGAGACCATGTGCATCTACAAAAGTCTCCATTTGCTGAAGAAGGAAAAGAGAACCCTGCATGTTTAGTATACAGGTTCATGCACCTTACCCATAACGTGCTTGGGAGTTTGGGGAAAGGTAACCCAGACAGATCCAGAGTAGAGAGGGCTGTGTTGGTTGATATATATGAATATCCCTGAAATGTTGGATAGACGAGAAAAGTCATGCCAGAGATTTGCAGTGTAGAGACTGGTGTATACTCATTAAACGCAGCTGGAATGATGTATGTGCCGTATGACGCGTATGACTCCAGCGCCTCTCGATCTTCATTGGCTTTCATTTCGCTTGCATATGGAATTTAAAACTCTTTCTATGGTCTTCAAATGTGCAACAGGTCGAGTCCCGGCCAATGTCATAGACCTCATGAAGAAGTACGAGCCCATGAGGTGTCTTCGGTCATCAGACAGACGAACTCCCACACTTCCACACTCCCACACTCCCACACTCCCACACTCCCACACTCCCACACTCCCACACTCCCACACTCCCACACCCCCACACTCCCACACTCCCACACCCCCACACTCCCACACTCCCACACCCCCACACTCCCACACCCCCACACTCCCACACTCCCACACTCCCACACTCCCACACTCCCACACCCCCACACTCCCACACTCCCACACTCCCACACTCCCACACCCCCACACTCCCACACTCGAGACTGAGAAGCAACGGCGACCAGTCCTTCAGTGACACGGGACCATGACCATGGAGTCAGCTTCCCGAGTTCGGAAGCCGTCTCCATGTTTGGCCTATTGCAAAGCTGGCCGCGAAACGCATCTTTTCTGTCTCTGTTATGTCGCGCCTTGAGTACGTTCTTAGAATGTGATCAATGACGTCGGAAAAATATACATTTAAACGTTTCCCTTTTAAGGAAGTTGGGGGTTTAAGGAAAGCTAGATAGATACAGGGTAGCGGGGGTGGCGTGGATATTATCCCCGTCATGTTCAGGAAGTTTAGGAAAGCTAGAGAAAGACGGGGTGAGGAGAGTAATGTTGGATGAGAATTGCAGGCTATTTAGATTGAGATGTTGAGAAATACGGTGATGTACGTTATCCCTGTCACGTCTAGAAGTTGGGGAAAGCCAGCGAGAGACGCGGTAAGGAGGGTAGCGTTGAATGAGATATATAGATTTGAGATGTAGAAAATTGCCACTGTGTAGGTTATCCCAGACTTCCTGATGGCAGGCTATCCCAGACTTCCTGATGGCAGGCTATCCCAGATTTCCTGATGGCAGGCTATCCCAGACTTCCTGATGGCAGGCTATCCCAGACTTCCTGATGGCAGGCTATCCCAGATTTCCTGATGGCAGGCTATCCCAGACTTCCTGATGGCAGGCTATCCCAGACTTCCTGATGGCAGGCTATCCCAGACTTCCTGATGGCAGGCTATCCCAGACTTCCTGATGGCAGGCTATCCCAGACTTCCTGATGGCAGGCTATCCCAGACTTCCTGATGGCAGGCTATCCCAGACTTCCTGATGGCAGGCTATCCCAGACTTCCTGATGGCAGGCTATCCCAGACTTCCTGATGGCAGGCTATCCCAGACTTCCTGATGGCAGGCTATCCCAGACTTCCTGATGGCGTTGGGGGAAAAGTGAGGCAGCGGGAGGCGCGGCAGAGTGTGTGGTGGTGGGTGGCGGTACCGAGATGCAACAGGAATGATGTAACATCCTGTTGACTTGGCCTCTTACAGAACTATTCCTGGCCCAAAGACACTCTCTCTTGTCTCCATGCTGCTGGACTGGTTGCGTGGAGAGACCTATTCTTGGCTCCACAAAACCGCTCTACACGGGGTCTGCTGACTTCTCATTGGAGATTCTCGATCAGTGGTCCGCCCTGGCCTCGTCCGGTCAGCCCTGCGTTATCGATCTCTCGCGCAGAATGACGCCATCGTGATTGCATTGTCTACAGCCAGCCCGGCAAGGTTTCTAGGAGTATAGAATGTCTGCCTGCTAACTGCACCCGCTTTCCTTGCAAATGACCGCTTGAGCGTAATAGCTCCTATTCCTGGAGAGAGAGAAGTTGCGGTGTTACTTTGCATGTCTTGTAGTTTCTTGCGAGTACTGAGATTAAGATAAATCGGAAAGTGGACCAATGCGAATATCGATCTGAACGAAAACGATGTTGTTATTACTTCCGGTTGTGAGGAAGATAGCGCAATGTAGAAAATTGTTGAATTGTTGTTGTTGTTTTGATGCAAAATGATATTTTTACCATTATTTTGTTTTAAATGACAGGTGTGTGCACGCGCGTATAGTTCGTGAGCGAGCGCATGCTATCCTGCTCTCTCCTCCCATGTCTCTCTCCTCCCCCCCTGCCTCCACCCCCCACCTCCCGTCCCTCTCTTTCACACACACACGCACAACACGCGCGGGCGCACACATTAATATTATTCGCGTGGAAACTATAAGAAAGATCGCTAATACTTGCATTGCCAAGCTTTTATCTCCCCCTTTCATGGTGTGGTCATCTGCCCGGTGATGTCCGATGACTCACCTCTGCAACGCAGTAAGTACCGCGTTTCGGTGTGGTGTGAAGTGGAGATGTTTGTGTTATGCCTCAGCTGCCTGCCTTGTCCATGCTGACGCTACGGTCACACCACGGTGTACTGTGGACTTGTCACAGCATCGTCGCTGTTGTGTCGTGTCATTTCTGGAAGCGTGCAGATGCAAGCGATGTAAAGTCATGAGGCGAAACAATCGAACTGCAGGGCAGCTACAGTTTTTCGTGTATTTCAAGGGAGGCAGAAGGTTTTGGAAAGTAGGTCTATTCACACTGGTGTTTCTGTCTTTTCATCCTCTTTTAATGCTTTCAGTCTGTTACAGAACCTATGTGCTAAGGGCAAACTTCGTGAAATATTTCAACTTCAGACAGCTTAGTAAGCACTACTGTACCCAAGAATAAGTCGGTGAATATCACCGCCGCGACAGCTGTCGTCACCCACTGTGGTTTGTGTGGCCAGAGCTTGACTTTGGCTTGACGCCTTGCATTCCAATGGCAGGAAGCTGAAGGCGTTGCTCCGCTTCCGTGTGACCTCTGTGACCTCTGTGCGCGTCTTGATGGCAGACGTGATTGGCTGCACCGGGAGATCAGGCTTGGCCGCCCCTGATGAGTGCGTTGTCCCTCTACAGCCCCGTCTCTGGTCTGCATGCCGTGGATTGCAATGAAGCAGTGCCAACAACTCCACCTGCCTGCTCCCACCCTTCACTTCCGCTTGTCCACTCATTCTCTCTCTCCTATGTGCCAGTTCTCTGTCTGACCATCTGTTCACTAGCCACTACGTCAGTCTGTCAGCACGTTCATCAGTCTGCCCGTCAGGCGGTGTGTGTGTGTGTGTGTGTGAGTGTGTGTGTGTGTGTGTGTGTGTGTGTGTGTGTGCATCCGTTCGTCTATATGTCCTTTGTCATCCGTGTGACCATCTCGGTGTGCGTGTATGTGTGTGTACAGAAAAGACCAGCATGTAGGGAGAGGGAGGGAGGGATTATTTGAGCCAGAATGGAATCATGTACATCATGACAGTCCGCCATGATTATATGCTACCGGTCCTCCCAAAATGAGTTGCTCGGATGCCTTTGGTAATTTATCGCAAAGTACTCTAAACGCTCTTCAAACTGACACCAAAACTATTATGGTATGTGCAGTGGTTGCTGAGTAATGACAATTTGAAAGTGTGTGTACCAAAAGAAAACTTTTCTAGAAAACAGCTTTTCAAGTTTGCGCAACATGTTGCATAGCAACCCTCTATTTGTAATCAAGCGACATCGATGAGACTTAGCCCAGAGCAAATTCTTACATGAAACCATCAGTGAAAAGTGAACACGAGCCACACGTTCAGACGAGAGCCGCCGCCTGTAACAGTGTAAGCATCCCCGCGCACTGTTGCTGAGCAGTGACTTGGCCTGGGTAGCAGACTGCGCATTCCCCCACAGCTGCTGCAGGTCGAGTAGTTTTGATTGTTGTCATCGTTGCTAGGCAGTAGGAGGTGGCGCGCTGTAGTGTGAAGCAGTTACAGTCCTTTGGAGATGATCCAGCTGCTGTGCGACCTTGACAGGAAGGTGACCTCTGCTACGGGGTGAAAGGTCACTGCAGGAAATCGACCCTAATGCTTTTGTTAAGTCGTCTCTTTGATCAAGAATTAAATTTGCATGTGAAATCATTTTTAGGATTCATGTATCCTAAGAAGCCTCCGAAAACCTTAAAAATTAGTATAAGCTTTTTGAGTCATCATGAAATATAAAACTACTCGACCTGCTATGGGGGAATGCGTTTGATACGTTAGCTAAGATCACTGCTAAACAAGGGGACGCCGGACATACCAAATACTTGACCCATCTGTTGTCGGCCAGCTACGGCGTCGGGACACTCCCCTCGATCACTTTGTTTATAAATCTTTTACGGGTCTGTGTATAAATTATGAAAGTAAGACTTATCTATTATCAATAGGCTATTCTCGATTATTTTTAGTTATAATCAAATTAGCTTCATGCTTTATTGCAAATTTTTTTTACCGTCGTTGACTAATAATCATTCCTCAAAAAGTACAGACGCATACATCTTCTACTATATGCATCGCAGTTCCTACCTTTAAAGATGGAGACTCTCACGTGGCTGCTACTATTTTTAGCTTCACCCCGGTGAACCCATGTCCGGCCATTCCTTCCTTCGAGAATGTCGTTACCTTGGTTACCCCTTGCAGATCCGGAAGAGAACTCCTAAGTGGAACGTCACTTGTCCGTTTTGAGGGCATGCGTTACCCCTGTTTGCGACATCTCCATTGCTGTCTCTCGGATGTGGAGATTTGAGTCTGCTGCCCTTTCACTTTCCATCCCCTTGTCATCGCTCTTCTATTTCCCATCCCCGACTCACCCCCACCCTCCACCTACCCCAACCCCACACCTCCCCTGTCTTTTTCTCTTCCTCACCCCACCAGTATAGCCACCCCGTCCCCATTCACTCTCTCTGCGTTCACATGTATTTACTCATTCCCTCACCCTAGTCCACCTACCGTCGCAATCCTGACCAAAAGCCATTGCACGCATTCAGAATCACCTGCTGGCACACACGTGCGTACATGTGCGAACGTTCATGCACGCACACGTATACCACACACACACGTTCACACTTTCACAGAGCACACTTCACACTTACATGCACACATTCCACCACCACACATGTCACCACCACTGCCACCTTCACCACCACCACTGCCACCTTCACCACCACCACTGCCACCTTCACCACCACCACTGCCACCTTCACCACCACCACTGCCACTTTCACCACCACCTCCATCACCACCCTTTCCCTGAGAAGCTCTCGTCGTTGGACCGTTTCCCGTGGCAATGTAATCATGTCCTCGAGAGAACGTCTTGTTTCCCATTCTGCCTTCTCTCGGAAGCCGTGCCACCACTCCACTTTTCAGTAGTAAAGCACCTTGCGGGGCGTGGCCATAACCTGGCAGTCAGCCATTTGGAGGTGGGAAACTGGGAAGCATAGGTGGTACTTCACTACAAAATGAGACAGAGGTGGTTACACATCTTGTAGGATTTACTGGAAGTCAATTAGTTGTGGAGTTCGGAAGAATGAATATTGGCCATCACATGGGAGCAGTTCGCATCTTAACTTTTGAGTGTATTCGGCAATTTTGAAGGGTGATGATGTTGGTCATTGTGCAGGCATCGGCTCCAAAACAAAACTTGCAGATTTTTCTTCTGTTTCTAGAGATTGTAAAGATATGATCGCCAACCGTCAGTGTGCAGGCGTATAATTATTTTGCAGAACTGGTTAGCAAAGCGTGTGGTTTCTGAACGCCGTTGTGGCATAATCGCCGACCATCAATGTTCAGGCAGAGCTTCAAAAGACTAGGTAGCCATTCCCTTCTGCAGTTGTGGTAGCTGGTGCCGGCTCAGGTTACTGCTGATGAATAACCATAGCTTCCTGTGTACTGTCAGTATGCTCTTTCCCTCCCTCTAGGGAAGGGACGTAGGTGTGTCTGTTCCTGCTCTGCCCTGAGTGTAATCGTTGTATTGGCAGGGAAAGCATCCAGCGTCTCCCCCAGATTCTGAGTAAATGTCACTGCTTACTCTGTGTGTGCATGTGTGTGTGTGTGTGTGTGTGTGTGTGTGTGTGCGTGCGTGCGTGTGTGTGTGTGTGTGTGTGTGTGTGTGTGTGTGTGTGTGTGTGTGTGTGTGTGCGTGTGTGTGTGTGTGTGCATGTGTGTGTGTGTGTGTGTGTGTGTGTGTGCGCGTGTGTGTGTGTGTGTGTGTGTGTGTGTGTGTGTGTGTGTGTGTGTGTGCGCCAGCGACGATGCCATAGCCAGCAGTTCAGCCTCATCACCTGCCGAACGCAGTACCGGAGTGCAGCCTTCCTCCCCAGAACAATAAGGGACTGGAATGCGCTACCTCCAGCCGTGGTTGAGGCCAGCACTGTCGACACGTTCGTGTCGCGTGCCTCCCGCTAGGACGGGACCACTGTGACTCTTCCCCCCACCTCCCCAGACTCCCCAATCTGTAAAAAATTCACGTGCCAAAGTAATCACTATTGATGATCGTGGGCAGGAACGGAAAGAAGAAGAAGAAGTGTGTGTTTGTTTGGTCAGAGTGAATCTTGCCCTCTTTCTCTCCCTCCTTCCCTCTCTCCCTCCCTCCGTCCCTCCCTATACCCCTTTACCCCTCCACCCTCACTCCCCTCACCCCCACTCTCTTCTACCTGCTTTCTTTCTATATCCCGTCCCTTTCAGCATCTTATTCTCATTCCCTGTGAAATCAGACCTGATTACTAATGGATGCCTGGAGCGGTGATTGTGTTGCTGTCCAGGCAGCCATGTTTGTGTCCAAAGTGTCGCCAAAGCACTCATACATTCCACTGGTGTGCTGCTTTAGTTGAGGGGAAGGCCAAGTAATCAGACAGTGACCTCTAGGGGTTTCAGGGTGTCCATCCTGAATGGGGCATCCCTTTTGTTCTGTGCAGGGGCTGTTGCAGCTCCAGCTCCCAGGAGATCTCTGCCTGGAGTGCTCTGAATTCCTTGGTAGTAAGATTAGGAGGGAGAAAATCACAGGAACATGTATCAGGGGAGTTTCAGAAAGGTTTTTGTATTTTGCAGTAATAAAAACTAAAAATTAGTTGAGTTCCTTAGATTTTATAATGCAGTCAATTATCAAAGTCTTGCCTCTGAGCTGTGATTTCATCTAATTCAAAGAATCCCTGAGGCCTTTCATCTGTGGAAGGTGATTTATTTGTATGCTGTGTTCCTAAGCAAGCAAATGGGGATTGGTTCTTTTGGTGTTTGACATTCACTCAGAGCTGCTTCTGTGGTAGCATTTGGCCATTGTTACTATAGAATGAAGATGACCACTTTTGAATGAGTGACTTGCCAGTCATGTAGAATGACAGCATTACATCCAGTAGCCAGTCTATTGCCCTTGCTTGCAATGGTTTGACATGTCTGGTAAGCAGTATCTCCTGACAGTTGGGCCTGTCTGTAGTCTTTGCTGTCTAGACAAGCATGGGGTGGCTAACTGTGGCTCGGCTCTTCCAAAGCACTTCAGCTCCTAGCAGTGAAAGATTTCAGATTGAATGGGAGTCTTCTGCTGGAGGTCAGTGTGTGTACTCCAAACCTTCGTCTTCTTTGCTCGGAAGTCCCTTGATACTGTCAGGCAAGTGGTCCCTTGATACTGTCAGGCAAGTGGTCCCTTGATACTGTCAGGCAAGTGGTCCCTTGATACTGTCAGGCAAGTGGTCCCTTTATACTGTGAGGCAAGTGGTCCCTTTATACTGTCAGGTAAGTGGTCCCATGATACTGTCAGGCAAGTGGTCCCTTGATACTGTCAGGCAAGTGGTCCCTTGATACTGTCAGGCAAGTGGTCCCTTGATACTGTCAGGCAAGTGGTCCCTTGATACTGTCAGGCAAGTGGTCCCTTGATACTGTCAGGCAAGTGGTCCCTTGATACTGTCAGGCAAGTGGTCCCTTGATACTGTCAGGCAAGTGGTCCCTTGATACTGTCAGGCAAGTGGTCCCTTGATACTGTCAAGCAAGTGGTCCCTTGATACTGTCAGGCAAGTGGTCCCTTGATACTGTCAGGCAAGTGGTCCCTTGATACTGTCAGGCAAGTGGTCCCTTGATACTGTCAGGCAAGTGGTCCCTTGATACTGTCAGGCAAGTGGTCCCTTGATACTGTCAGGCAAGTGGTCCCTTGATACTGTCAGGCAAGTGGTCCCTTGATACTGTCAGGCAAGTGGTCCCTTGATACTGTCAGGCAAGTGGTCCCTTGATACTGTCAGGCAAGTGGTCCCTTGATACTGTCAGGCGAGAGGTCCCTTGATACTGTCAGGCAAGTGGTCCCTTGATACTGTCAGGCAAGTGGTCCCTTGATACTGTCAGGCAAGTGGTCCCTTGATACTGTCAGGCAAGTGGTCCCTTATACGGTCAGGCAAGTGGTCCATCTTGCTATCTAAAAATGTCTTTTGGAATCCCAGCTCTCATCTAGCAGGCTTCTATTGGAGGAAGCTGGAAGGTCAGTGTTTTCTGTGTGGTTTCCAAATGTGTGGAGTGTGGAGATGATGAAAGAAACACCTGCAATGACAAAACCTTCAGGCATCCTTGGTCAGAGAGAAACTAATTGCAGAAATTACTTTCATAAACATGAGTATTTATAGATAATTGTAGGATATTGAGGGAGTGATAATTCTGCATTAGTAAAAAAGGCTTGATGTAAGGAGCTGCAAAAAGAGACCTATACTACCTTAACTTTTTTAAAGATAAAAACTTTGTTATGTTGACATAGTGATCATTTTGTTTGTTTGTCTTCACAGCAAAGACACAGGAGTGATGCAACAGTCAATAACAGGCACTCAGATGTTTTACGAAATGGCAAAATTGTGGCAGAACGGTGGCACAAAGTCGTGGTTGGCGACATCATTCGACTCGAGAACAATGACTTTGTGGCAGTAAGTATGACTACCAAGAGTCTGTCTTTGCATTCGTTCATCTTGTAGTGTTACGGACTGAAGAATGGTATTGCAGTGTCATATCATATATGGAGATTGCTGTTTTTCTATATGTTGCAACTTACCACTCTCAATGCAGTTATCATAATTGATCTCAGCATAAGATTACAAACATTTTCTTACCTCCCCGACAGCATTGCTGTCTTCACCTCTTCCCATCCATCATTGATGTAGTAGAAGTGATTCAGTATCACTTTTATAACTGTTGTCGGGTCTCTGCAAACACCATCTTTGTATCACCACACCATTTTTCCATCTTCCAAAAGTGTCAAGCTACAGATGTTGCCCCCTCCACCACCTGCCTGAACATTTTGTCTCAAGCAGCACCACTCTCTACACTCTCATTACACCCTCATCACTACCACCACGTCTCTCCTATCTTCACCTTCACTCACACCACAACCACCTACACTGCTGTCACCTTTACTACCACCGCCATGTCCACCACTATCACTATTACCTCCACCACCATCATTACTATCACCACCACCACCAGTTTCACCGCCACTGCCACTATCACTGCCACTCCCACCACCATCATTACTATCACCACCACCACCAGTTTTACCACCACTGCCACTATCACTGCCACTATCACTGCCACTCCCACCACCATTAACCATGTTCCACTTACCTGATTCTGACCACCACTACCTCGACCATCACCACAGCTACCTCTGTCCATTACTCCCATCACCACCAGTGTGTGTACTGTAATGACCCAGCACTTTCCTAGCTGAAACACAGCAGAGTCCATTAGCTGCCCCATTTCTCGTGTCTGCCAGCTTGCCATTAGGATGGCTTTCCATTGATCTTTTCCATCAGGAACTGGTGATTAAATCTCCTTGCGTCTCATCCTTTTACCAGTAGACCCACAAAAGCAAATTGGTTGAAAGTCGTTTTTCATCAGTCTGCGTCTGTGTGTATCTGTGTCCTGATGGCTGTTTTGTACAACTTCCTGCAGGCAGATCTTCTGCTGCTGTCAGCCAGTGAGCCCAATGGCTTGTGCTACATTGAGACTGCGGAGCTGGACGGGTGAGTGGTGATCTAATCGGGCAGATGGAGAGAGTATGTGTTGATGGATTCTGTTTTCAGCTGCATTATTTCTCAGTGGGTTAAGGGCATTAAGATAGTAGGTCATTTTTAATTTTGCTTTTAATTGCTATATTTAGTCATGTTTTTGCCCTCATTTGCTAAAGTTTCTGGCTATTTTGGCCATGTAACAGTGGTTTATGACTGCTGACTACTTTGAGATGGAATGTATTCTGGAAAACTTGGTTCACAAAATAAGTTTAAGAATTATGAATTGGAGAGGGACTGTTGAAAAAAAAGAAGCTGTGTGTGTGTGTGTGTGTGTGTGTGCATGCATGTGTGTGCGTGTGCATGTGTGTTTGTGTGTGCATGCATGCAGGCATGTGTGTGTGTGTGTGTATGTGTGTGTGCATGTGTGTGTGTGCATGCATTAATGTATGCGTGCTTGCATGCATGCATGTGTGTGTGTTTAGAGTTATCCGTTTTCTTCTTCTTCTTTATCCAAATCAGGATTGTGATGAGTTCAATCGGAAATGCTCACTAGGACTTTTCCCTCGCCATTTTCCATAGAAAGCTTGAGTTTGCAGGATTTCAATTGACTGCTGAGAAACTGTAGGCAGATTCCTCAAGCTATGCTCCAGTCTACTGCATAAGCAAAGGCAATCCAGTCTACTGCATAAGCAAAGGCAATCAAATCTGATCTGAAAGCAATGTGGACAGTTTGTTCTCATAGTCTTGCTGATTATCAGACTTCTCGTGGAGTATATGTGATATTATTGTCAGACTTTCCCTTCATTTACAAATCGTTATTTTCCTGCTGTTGATTGTAGGGAGACCAACCTGAAGGTGAAGCAGGCGATACCGGACACTGCTGCCATGGGCAATGACCACCAAAAGATGTTTGAATTTGATGGTAGGTTTGTTTTCATCCATGTCCATTGATACAGAGAGACTAAAAGTAAGCTTCACAATGTGTCAATCTGTAAAGTTGAATATTGAGCAATATCTTTTGTTTTTGTACTTACCTCCCACTAGGAGGTTATGTTTTTCCCTTGGTTTTTTCAGTTTTGTATTCGTTCATTATTCATCAAATTGACTCTAAAAGTTAAAAACGGATTCTGTTAATTAGACGCAAGGTAAGGATTTCACCACAGGAGCCACTCACTAACTGTTGAAGGTTATGTGAAGATGGGGAAGAAAGCGGGTGGTTGAGGTTCCAGCGGTGAGGAGCTCCAGGCTTGATGGTAGAAGGGTGCAGGTATGAGTGTAGCTGCTTTCCACAACTTTATTGTTACCCATGGGTACAGGAGCTCCTGGCTGGTCCGAGGCCTGATGATAATGGCCTGAACTAACCCAAGACCGTGGTGGCAGTGGTCTCTCTAGACCGTGGTGGCAGTGGTCTCTCTAGACCGTGGTGGCAGTGGTCTCTCTAGACTGTGGTGGCAGTGGTCTCTCTAGACTGTGGTGGCAGTGGTCTCTCTAGACTGTGGTGGCAGTGGTCTCTCTAGACCGTGGTGGCAGTGGTCTCTCTAGACTGTGGTGGCAGTGGTCTCTCTAGACTGTGGTGGCAGTGGTCTCTCTAGACCGTGTTGGCAGTGGTCTCTCTAGACCGTGGTGGCAGTGGTCTCTCTAGACCGTGGTGGCAGTGGTCTCTCTAGACCGTGGTGGCAGTGGTCTCTCTAGACCGTGGTGGCAGTGGTCTCTCTAGACCATGGTGGCAGTGGTCTCTCTAGACCGTGGTGGCAGTGGTCTCTCTAGACTGTGGTGGCAGTGGTCTCTCTAGACTGTGGTGGCAGTGGTCTCTCTAGACCGTGGTGGCAGTGGTCTCTCTAGACCGTGGTGGCAGTGGTCTCTCTAGACCGTGGTGGCAGTGGTCTCTCTAGACCGTGGTGGCAGTGGTCTCTCTAGACCGTGGTGGCAGTGGTCTCTCTAGACCGTGGTGGCAGTGGTCTCTCTAGACCGTGGTGGCAGTGGTCTCTCTAGACCGTGGTGGCAGTGGTCTCTCTAGACCGTGGTGGCAGTGGTCTCTCTAGACCGTGGTGGCAGTGGTCTCTCTAGACCGTGGTGGCAGTGGTCTCTCTAGACCGTGGTGGCAGTGGTCTCTCTAGACCGTGGTGGCAGTGGTCTCTCTAGACCGTGGTGGCAGTGGTCTCTCTAGACCGTGGTGGCAGTGGTCTCTCTAGACCGTGGTGGCAGTGGTCTCTCTAGACCGTGGTGGCAGTGGTCTCTCTAGACCGTGGTGGCAGTGGTCTCTCTAGACCGTGGTGGCAGTGGTCTCTCTAGACCGTGGTGGCAGTGGTCTCTCTAGACCGTGGTGGCAGTGGTCTCTCTAGACCGTGGTGGCAGTGGTCTCTCTAGACCGTGGTGGCAGTGGTCTCTCTAGACCGTGGTGGCAGTGGTCTCTCTAGACCGTGGTGGCAGTGGTCTCTCTAGACCGTGGTGGCAGTGGTCTCTCTAGACCGTGGTGGCAGTGGTCTCTCTAGACCGTGGTGGCAGTGGTCTCTCTAGACCGTGGTGGCAGTGGTCTCTCTAGACCGTGGTGGCAGTGGTCTCTCTAGACCGTGGTGGCAGTGGTCTCTCTAGACTGTGGTGGCAGTGGTCTCTCTAGACCGTGGTGGCAGTGGTCTCTCTAGACCGTGGTGGCAGTGGTCTCTCTAGACCGTGGTGGCAGTGGTCTCTCTAGACCGTGGTGGCAGTGGTCTCTCTAGACTGTGGTGGCAGTGGTCTCTCTAGACTGTGGTGGCAGTGGTCTCTCTAGACCGTGATGGTAGTGGTCTCTCTTGTCTCCTGTGCCGTTCCCCCTTAAAAAGAAAATGCACGGATCTCACAGGAACCAGGGTGTGGATTATTTCACAGATCTTAACCCTGGTTCCCGGGTTGTGCTACTATTTGGCAGAAAGGAGAGATTACTTAATTTAACTTACTTTGAAATGACTTCTTACAAATGTTGCCTCATTCAGCATAACACAATCTATTGGATGATTCACATGCCGTTGCAAGTACCTGTCTTACTTGAGGGAAGACATCAGATTTATACTCAAAAATGTTACAATTCAGATGCCAGAGTGGGAGAGCGGTTCACTAGCCAGGGGTCAAGCTAATGTAACAAGTGACTGACAGGGCAGCTGCACTAACAATCAGACCACAGTAGAGGAGGGGGTCACAGAGCGGTTAGCTGGTCAGCTTGTCTTTCAGAAAGGATGGGGAAGGGGGGGGTTTGAGAGAGATCTGACACACAGGATAGGGGTGGGGTGGGGAGAGACAGAAGCAGGGATAACTGAGTAGAGGATGAACACAGTAGATGTACAATACACTTGGTGATAGGTGCACCTCATCAAAGTTATGTTACGTAGTTTTGAAATCAGATTCATAAAGAAATATTTTTTGTGCATCACAAAGTTGATAATGTCAAAGACATGCATAGAAACACGTGCAACTCCTTCATTGGCCTTCATGTAAAAAAGTGAGGAAGCGAAAGAGTTGCGTCCCTTGAAAATGGGGCCGTAATTTATGTGGATCCTTGGAGTGTAGTTTAGTAAGCACACTGTCATTTGTGAAGTGTAGGATGAAGATCATAATAAATGTACTTTTATGACATCTAAAATGTCAATATCTCATATACAAAGTTTTTTTTAATGACAGCAGGTGTTTTTTTTCTTTTTTTCTTGGGTAATGCTCTCAGTATGAGTTTGTGTGTGTGTGTGTGTGTGTGTGTGTGTGTTTGTGTGTGTAACGTGTGTGTGCGTGTGTGTGTGTGTACGTGCATGTCTGCGTGCATCAATCACAATATGATCTTCTTGTTTTGTTAAAGTAGATATTATAGTCTGCCAAAACAGATTTATGAAAGAAATTTTCTTCTTCTCCAAACATTGATTCTCATGCAATTCCTTTATATTGTGATTTCAGGCGAGATAATCTGTGAGCCCCCAAACAACCGGCTGCCCAAGTTTGAGGGCAAGATGACGTGGAAGGGGAAGACCTACTCTCTAGACAATGACAAGATGCTCCTTCGGGGCTGCGTCCTGAGAAACACCGAGTGGTGCTACGGACTGGTGATCTTTGCTGGGCGAGACACAAAGCTGATGATGAACTCTGGCAAGGCCAAGTTCAAACGCACTCACATCGACAGGCTGATGAACATCCTCATTTTGGGGGTGAGTGTCCTGGGTTTTGAGTTATTCTACCTGTATGTCATTGTTGTGAACATTTTTCTACTAAGGAGATTTTTGTCAGAGTTCGTTCAAAATAAACAATCTGGAATAGGTTTTGATGGGAGGTTGTTCTTATGAATGTGATATTTTTCTGTGTGTGCATGAGGCTGCAACAGATGAAACCCTGATTTTAATTCTGTGTAGGAGTCTTGGTATTCAGAACATATGGTTCAACACAAAGTATGAAGATTAACAAAGTAAAGTTTATATATCAGCAACGCCATTCCCTCTCCTAAAACGATACATTTAGAGGCAGAAGAAATATTAAGATTAAGGCAACCACAATGTCGGCATGTATAGACCATGAAACTGTGAAGCTATTTCGAGTTCTGTGGACATTTTTTTTGTCATTCTTCATTTCCTGCCTTGGTTTGCTGCAGATCTTCGTTTTCCTGCTGGGCATGTGCCTGATTTGCAGCGTGGCCTGCGGAGTCTGGGAGTCTGTGACAGGCTACAAGTTCCGCCTGTACTTGGAGTGGGAAAGCTTCATCAACCGAGACAGGGTGCAGGGGTCTGCCACGATCGCCACCCTCATCTTCTTCTCCTACATCATCATCCTCAACACAGTGGTGCCTATCTCCCTCTACGTCAGGTCAGCCCAGGCTGTCACAGCCAGTGTGGTTTGCAGTAGTGGTGCTGGGAAGTTATTGGAGGAGGAGGACAACGACGAGGACAATGACAATGACAACAATGAGGATGAGAAGGACAAGAAGGATGAGGAAGAGAAAGAGCAGATGCAAGTGCAGGACCAGGAGCAAATAGACAACAATGACAAAGAAGGAGGAGGAGGAATTATTGACTAATGAAATTGTTCTCTATGTTCATTGTAGTGCTGAACAGTAGTTACTATAATCAGATTTTTATCAGAATCTCAATGTGCACAGTTATTACCTTTCTTGACTTTTCCGTAGTTTACATTTAGATCATTAGTTGATGCAACTAGCTGTTATTGGAGCATGGCGCAGTATCAGAAATGGAATTGAAAAAAATATTTTTATTTTGGTATTTAGGATTTTGTAGTGGACAGAAACTAACACATCAACAATCCATAAGGGATACACCTCATGAAGCCATGAATTAAAGCAAATGAATCCCTCATCAAAAGTTTTGTTGATTTATTTTTTTATGTCATTACAGTGTAGAGGTAATTCGTCTAGCCAACAGTTTCTGGATCAACTGGGATCTAAAGATGTACTACGCCAAGAAAGACACACCAGCCAAGGCTCGCACCACCACACTCAACGAGGAACTTGGCCAAATTGAGTACATCTTCTCTGACAAGACTGGAACCCTCACGCAGGTGAGTGCAGCCATGTGTGTGTGTGCATGTGTGTGTGCGCACATGTGTGCGCATATCTTAGAATATTAGGGGAGAGGTTTTCAGCCATTGAATTCAATGGGAAGGAAAGAGGAGATCACTCAAGCTGCTTGTAGCAGTGGTGTCAAGAAGGTAACATCCCAAAGAACTTGCCAGTGGGCATCAGCATGTTTTAAAACACCAAGCTGAAGTCTGGTATAATCAAATTTTGTTAAAAACTGAAGTTTTCCTTCCATACTGACCAGTAGACAAACCGTTGATATATGACCCTTTGACCTCGAAAAAGAATTAGCATAATTATTACCCACACGTGCCAGCCTGCATCGGCCAATCCGATTGCCTAAACCCAGCAGACAGGCCATGGCAAGGGAGGTAACTCCCCAATGCCTCGCGCCTGCCTGTGTATATAAGGCTGCAGGCGGCACGTTCCCTCACTTTTGACAATTTTCGAAACTGTACGTTTCGCTGGTACTTCTGCTACTGGGATTACCTCGGGGTTACGTTGTGTGACTTAAGGAGTTAGCTGTTCCTTCGCTGGGAGCTTGAGGGAAGTATTGCGGTGCGCTGCTGTTTGGCGTCTGTTTGGCGCTTGGGTCGGGCAGGGCGGAGCGGCAACCCCACCGAGCTCTCGCAAGGTCGAGCTCGGTGGGGGGCCCTAGGCAGAGCGTGGCTCCCGGCCGTTCAGCAGACAGTGTTGGTCCGGTGATCACGCCGCCCTCCTTCTGTGCACTCCCATGGGTCCCGGCCCCGCGCTTCCGGAAGGTCAAGCGGGGCGGGACGGCGCGGTCATGGGTCTGTTTTCTTCTCTGACTCTGCGGTCGTCGACTGTGTTTCTCCCTGCGGGGAGGCGTCTAGAACGACCGGATCAGAGCCCAGCGAGTTGGCACGCTCGGTTCTCGGACCCTGGTTCCAATGCGGCTGCGGGGGGGGGGGGGGGACGTTGAGTCGGCCGACCAACGCTCCTTTCGCTCTCTGTCTGTGGACTCTTCCGGTGAGGAACCGTTGGCGCGGCTGCGGTTCGTCCTTTTCAGGGGCGCAGTTCCAGTGTTCTGCCGCGCTGACTTCGTTCTTCTTCTACGCGTGCACATGCTCTGCAACGGGTTTTTGCCGTGTGGCGTCGGCAAGTTCACGACAGCGCTATTCTGCGGGTGGTGCGGGACGGATTATTCCGCTCACGACTCCTCCGCATCTGTCACGTGAGCCTCTTGCTTTTCCTAAACCCTTTTCACCCTGAGAGGGTAAAGGTGTTGGAAGAGGAGGTCGCTTATCTGCTGGGTACGCAGGTTGTCCGGTTATCTCGGGCGTCTAGGAGGCACAGTCTCTACGACTCTGTCTCTCAAAGCTGGGAGATTCTGGTTTGGGCTGATTCCCATGGCATTTCTTTTTCCACGGAGTTCATTCCTGGAAAGTTGAATAGGCTGGCGGATCACCTGAGCCGGATGTTCAGGTTCGGCCTTCAGAGTGGACTGTAGGCATCAGGCTCTAGAGCAGGTGTGGCTTCACTGGGGCAAGCCGATGGTGGATCTGTTCGCACCCGGTTCGACACGCGTTGCCGTGTTACTTCTCGCCTAGGTATGATCCACAGGCTCTCGGGCGGGATGCCTTTGCTAGGTCGTGGTCGAGCATGGCACTCTACGCTTTCCCTCCCACGCGCCTTCTTCCGAGGGTGTTGGTCACGGTCGTCCGGGAGCGTCCTCGCATGATCCTGGTCGTGCCTTTCTGGCCTGGAGCTTTCTGCTTCTCTGATGCTGGCTATGGCTGATGGGGAACGCATCGAGCTTCATCTCTCTGCGTGCACTCTCGTGTAACCTCGTTCGGGAATTGGCCATCTGAATGTTCACGTGTTGAACTTTTCTGCTTGGCTTCTTTCCAACATGGGTTCACCTGGCTAGTTCCTTGTTGTTAGAGTTCGTCGTGTCAACGACACTCTTGGCATCAACAAGTTGGTGGTTGCGGGTTCGGCTCTTCGTGTTTGATGGTGAGTGGTTTTTCTGTTGGGTCAGATGTTATGCACAACCCACCACCCATTGCTGGGCAATCATATCACTGGTTTGTCTACTGGTCAGTATGGAAGGAAAACTTGAAGAAATTTAAACTAATTTCTATGTTTTCTTGACATACTTACCAGTAGACAAATTATTGTCCCACCCACCTCCCCGTTTGTGCATTTGCTGGGGTTTTCTCAGCATTGTCAAAAGTGAGGGAACGTGCCGCCTGCAGCCTTATATACACAGGCAGGCGCGAGGCATTGGGGAGTTACCTCCCTTGCCACGGCCTGTCTGCTGGGTTTAGGCAATCGGATTGGCCGATGCAGGCTGGCACGTGTGGGTAATAATTATGCTAATTCTTTTTCGAGGTCAAAGGGTCATATATCACTGGTTTGTCTACTGGTAAGTATGTCAAGAAAACATAGAGAATTAGTTTACATTTCTCTCAAATTGTCGCACACGTTCATTATAAATATAAGTGGATCTATAGACTATGACACACAATGTAAATGGTTTTCATTAGTAATGCTTGTATTATTTGGATCCGGCTGATGTTACTTGCTCACCATTTGTAATGTGGCTGTCTAAAACTTAAATGTCAAATGGTAATGCTGGGTACTCGCTTAGTGGTTTTTTACTGTACTGTAACATTATTGCCTAATACGTCCTGTTGCTTTTTCTCTGCAGACATCATGACTTTCAACAAGTGTTCCATCAATGGGAAGTCTTACGGAGACTGCTCACGACGAGGCAGCGATGCAACCCTATAGAGTGTGACAGAGGTAGGCAATGTTCTAGGAAGATCTTCAGGCCTCTGGCAGGCAGCCAGTCACATCAGAAATGCACCCTTTCTGGAGAGGAATCATGCACAGAATGTGTTCCCCTTGTGAACATCTGTGATCTTGTGCGATGTCTTGCATACTTTAATATACACAAGTAACACCAGTACATATGAAATCTGTGATCTTTGTGCGATGTCTTCATCTTTAATAAACAACGGTAACACCAGTAATTATAAATATGTGATCCTTTGTGCGATGTCTTCGATCTTTAATGTACAAATGGTATGCCAGTAAGCTATGAAAATTATGTGATCTTGTGCGCTGTCCATCTTTATGTACACGTAACGCCAGTAAATATGAACTATGTGATCTTGTGCGATGTCCTTCATCTTTAAGTATACAAAGTAAACGCCAGTCACATATGAACAAATTAAATGGTTTTGGGGGGGGGGGGGGATCTTGTGCGATGTCCTTCATCTTTAATATACAAAGTTACCGTCCATAAGATATGATATATGTGATCCGTGTCAAGGTCATTTCAATCTTTAATGTACAAATGTAAATCCATAAATATCAATATGTTTATCTTAGTGACGATGTGTTAATCTTGAAATATCCGAGAAACGGCCAGTCAAAGCATGAAATAATGTTTTCATCTCTGCAGTGTGTTTCATCTTTGATATACGGAGAGAAACGCCAGTAATCTGCTATAGGTCAGCCTCTGTGGCGAGTGTGTTAATCTTGATATAATATCACAGAGAACGCCAGTAAACATGAGATATTGTTATCTTGGGCGATGTGTTAAGCTTGATATCCAGAGAAACGCCCGTAAACATGAAATATGTCCTCCTCTGCAGTGTGGCTAGTCGTTAATGTTCAGAGTGAAGCCCATAGATAAAGTGTGAAGTTTTTACTGTGATTTTAGTGCAATTTTGTCATGAAAAGTGAATGAATTAGGAGCTTTTTTTTTACCAATATCAGTTGCCTGGGGATGAGGGGGGGGGTTTCAAGCATGCATGATGTCTAGGTGGCCCTTTTTGGGGCATATGAACTGGTACTGTAAATCGAATTATTTCGCATTCCTTATACAGATGACTCATTCAGTTTTGTGGTGTTACTATTATCTTACTTTACTGTTGTCTTCATGAGACATCTCTCTTTTTGCTTTACTTTTCAGAGTACATACCCCAAGTGGATTTTTTCAGAGCATCGATCCGGCTGAAGAAGAACTTCCAGTTTTTTTGACCATCAAGTTGTGTGAGAGATGTTCAAGGGGAGGGGATTTTTCACACAGACCATGTCTCTCCGCATCATCTGGCCCTGTCTGTCATCACAGTCATGGCAGAAGTCCAAGGCAGATGGTAAGTCTCTCAAGTGTGGTGTCCCACTCTGAAACTGGTTTTTCCCATGTCCAGTGGTGTGTCACACACTCACACCGACTCAAAAGGCAGTAGTATTGGTTTGTGCACAAATTTTATTGGTTTTGGTTTATATCCAACCTGTGATACTGCTAAATATCTTTTGAGCAAAATGCATGACTTAAAATTTAAAGACAATAACATCATGAAAAGGTATTTAGGCCTGAAAGGTAGACGCACCTTTATCCTACCACTCTGACACCATATGGTGGCAAAATAGATTTAGCTTTCAGGCCAGACAATAACGTTTATTTTGGACATTGTCATGAAAAGCAATTGGAAAAGGAAGGATGAGTATTCAGTGTGCTTTCTTAGGGCCAATTGGGGTGTCAGTAATTGATGGAGTCATACTGAAAACGTGTTATGACGTATTATGCATGTGTTTGGAGAGTATGTCTATATTTTAATTCTGACCCTGTCTGTCTTGGCCAGGCACTCTTGACGTACCAGCTCACCAGTCCGTCCAGATGAAAACGCCCTAGTGTCTGTGCAGCAGCGAACTTTGGATTTGTTTTCAAGGTAAGACTGTTCATGTTCCCGCCTTGAATTTGTAGGATGTGCCTTTGGTTTGTTTCTTGTACTTTATATTGTGCCACTGTAACCATACTCCACTCCCTCGTTGCCAGTTTCCATTATCACTCCTCATGGTTTCTCCCTATCACTCCTAGTTGCCTTTCCATATCAGCCCTCATGGTTGCTTCTCCCTATCACCTCGCTAGTTGCCTTTCCATACTCACCGTCTCATGGTTTCTCCCTATCCCCTCCTAGTTGGCCTTTTCCATCTCACTCTGGGGGGGGGGGGTTTCTCCCTATCTACTCCTAGGTTGCCTTTGCTCATATCATACACTCCTCATGGTGTTTCTCCCTATCACTCCTAGATTTGCCTTTCCGTAGCACTCCTCATGGTTTCTCCCTGATCCACGCCTAGTTTTGCCTTTCCATATCAGCCCTCATGGTTTCTCCCTATCACTAGTCCTAGTTGCCTTGTCCATGCACTCCATGGTTTCTCCCTATCACTCCTAGTTGCGTTCCTATCACGCCTCATGGTTTCTCTCCCTATCATCCTAGTTTGCCTTTCCATAGTCACTCCGCATGGTTTCTTCTTCTCCTATTCCTCCTAGTTTGCCTTTTTTTTTTTTTCCATATCAGCCCCGTGTCTTGTCCTTAAAAGACAAGCAGCATTATGTCTATTCAATGACTTGCTTCTTTTTGTGCCTTTACAAGTGGGTGTGCACAAGGTTCTGTCTTAGGTCCTCTTTTGTTCTGCCCTATTTTTTTTTCATCATGATCTGACCATACATATCTCTCTGATAAGAGGGTACAGGTATATGTTTGCTGATTGATGTAACACTTTCAACCTCAGTTGACAGACTGAATTTGTGGCAATAAACTTCAAGGAGCCTGATGAAATATGTTCCTGGTGCTCTTCAAATCCTATGGTCATTTCATCCCCCCTTTCCCAAACGAAATATATGGTGAATAACTGCGAGAACAAAACATCAAATATCTCCTTTCTCTCTTCCTCTTGTTCTTGAATCTTTGGAGTCGAAAAATTGTTGACACAAAAGTTCTTGTATCTAATTGATGATCTTTAGGATGGCGATCACACATTGATTATATTTGTAAAAATATCAATTAATCTTTTTCTCACCAAATTA
>JAWQFJ010000460.1:0-25000 GCA_034096865.1 Theodoxus fluviatilis
CCGTCACCGAACTCCCTCACGACCACTTTACACACTTCTTCATATGTGGTCTTCTCGTACCTTGGGAGTCGTACTACCAACCTGCGAGCGCGACCCTCCAAGTAGGACAGCACAAAGTCCAACGCCTGAAGTGCTGACAACCCCAGTGCCCCCACCGCCATCTTGATCTCCTCCACCCATTTTTCCGCATCCATGTCATCTCCGTTGTCTCCACGGAAGTAGAAGCATTCCTGCTTCTCTCATCCGTACGAGAAAAGATCACCTCCTCGTCACTGTCTGCCATGATGTTAGTGAGCTCCGTGGGGGTGAGGGTGAACATGCTCACCAGGCAGGAATCGCGGCGTTCGGAAGTCCACAACCGAGTCACAGGCTGTTACTGAATCCCACCGCTGCCACCATTGTGGTAGGGAGTGTGATTGTCGAGCATGGCAATCGGTGTTGAAGCGCGGATGGGTATTCGAGATAACAAGTTGAACCGGTGACTTTTCTAAGTGGTTTATTCACCTTAGTTTATCGTAGCGTCCAAGGGCACACGACATTAACCGTTTTCGCTCCCTTTTCCCTTTTCTTCTCACGAATCTCCCTCTTCTCTCTTCTTACATAAAATAAAATAAAATAAAAATACAGCCAGAGAACTACCAGAATCGGCGATAGGCCCTGGACGCCTAAGCAAGCCGAAGAATTCTATTCTATTCTATTCTATTCTATTACGCCATATCCCCCTCAACCGTCCCACCATCCAACGTCACAAAAACTATCCAACGTCACAAAACTAAGAGAATCGCAATGCAGAATGCATACTACGATACTATGTTCTTTTCTTATTGAAAAATATAAACAACAAATAAGGACAACAACATTGGCAACCTCAAACCATGAAGTGCTAGATGAACCGGGAGGAGAAGCAGTTTGACGTGAAGGAAAGGTTAACCGGCTATTACTGCCCGTACCCCACCACATCTCTGCAAGGGAGGTCAAAGAAAACAGCAATTGAAGGAAAATAAAAACAAATAAATACTCAGCGACAATAAATACACATTGCTTATTTATAATCATTGTAGATATATCTTTTTCAATTTGATCTACTTTATCCTGTTTATATTTTGTTTACTCTTGCTTTTGTTTGTTTCATGATTTTTGGCTTTTGTTTTCCAAAACGTCACTAAGAGTTATTCCCCGTGCTATGACTTTTTTACGAGGTGGAAGCAATAAAATTAGCGTTTCCAGGATACAAAAGCGCAGTTTCAACGGATCCAGATTCAGATACACTTTTTGCGCTTTGCTCGAGAACAGGAGCTATTGCCACAAAGTTACGATGGAGCTTTGACAGTGGCATAAGTCAACGTAGCACCTTTTGGTAAAGAAACCCGAAAAACTCGATACAAACCACGCATCTGATCAACGGCAGGCTGAATTTTTACCGGCAGGCAAGTGACGTTTTAGCTGTAGGCGTGAAGCCTGTAGGATAGAAATAAACAACACTCGATTACTTGCAAAGAATTTCTAATACTTCGCGAAAAGATGGATCGCGCAAACATTTACTTTAACACGAGGGATGACCTCCCAACTACAATGCCTGATGTTGCATACACGTATTTAATGGGTAATGAGGAATATTACCTGAAACTTCAAAACGCTCGCAAAACTATGGAACACATGAGCGTCGTTCAGCGAAAAGTCCACGCCAAAATGGAGGAAATAACGTCCAGACAATTTTACGTGAGATTGAAGGTAGGGAAACTGAAGTATATTCTGATGCTGTGTAGCGACTACATCCTAAGCAACGACATAAAAAAGAAAGCTGCTGAGAGATTGTACAAAGAGCAGCACAAGGTGGTTCAGCACAAGATGGAGGAAATTCGGCGTCTACAATGTGAAATCGATCGTCTCCTGATCATAAGAAATAGACACCAATCTGCTTACAATGCTTATGTCAAATTCCAACGCAACGTCGAGGAAAGAGTCATAAGATATTTGGGGGTGAAAAATTTCGACGCCCTTCTCAAGCGCAACAAGTCACTCCGAATAACTCATACAGAGTTAACCTTTCGGCGGAAGGCGGCCCTGAAGGCCTTTGAGCAGCTGCAGCAGGAGAGTGCAAAGATGGCACCCACACGGGAGCATATCTTGCTCATGAGTGTAACCTCGACCCAACTACAGCTAAAGGTTAAAAGGATTGTCTGCATTTCCACTTACTGGGGTGACGTACTGGAGCAAACTTTGTTGAGGTGTTGTGCAGAAGAGATGGAAATCGGACAATATCGCTTCATGATCTACAGCACGTACAAGAGCATAGCGAAATTCCAAAAGAGTGGCATCGAGATAGAGAACACCTTGAAGCAACTCAAATACATCAAGATGTTTATCTGTAACTACTCTGCCATTGCGCGGGACTATCTGTCCAGCCTCCCTTCCGACCATAGCGTCAGCATGCCAAACAAGAGGAGCATAGAGAGCATCCGAGGAATAAGGCAGCATCGGAGACGGAGGGATGCAAAGTGGAGATCTTGCCAGACAACTGAAAGCCGAAAGAGAACTACATAGACAGACGCCCGACTTGACAAATAGGTAAGTAGTGATCTGAAGTCGTTTCTTTGAAAGTGTGTTCCAAACCAAAACTTCATTGCATTGACTTCCTTTCAGCTTGCCTACACGTGTGTTGCTGCAAACATGACAAGAATAGGCGCAAATAGTAGATCCTACTTTAGCACATCACGTGCAGTGGAAAATAATTACACTGAGTATACCTGTTTTGCCTGGTTCTAAAGACATATGAAACTCTCGGCTCGGTTCTAGATCTTGAGTTTCAGCAACCTACATGTATTTCAGCATTACTTCGCTTCTGTCGCACTCACGAACCGATCGGTCAAGTATTTGGTATTTACACGCTGCAGGCTTTGATCTAAACGTGTATTTGATTTTTACTGGCCGTTGATGGACGTATGTAAGAATTGGCTCTAGGCCAAATTTTTTTGATGTATCTTAATTACAAGTAGGAGGTGGCTTTGTTCAGACTTCATAAACCGTTTTCTTGAAAAGCTTTTTTTGGGGGGGTGGGGGGCTGGGGGGAGCTAACATGCGTACTTAATTGGTCATAACCCAGCAGCCACTGCACATACTATACTAATTTTATTATCATTTTGAAGGACTGTTAGTGTACTTTAAGATAACACAAAAATATGAAAATCACCTAAAGCTATCCGAGCGACTAATTTTGGAAGGGCCGGTCATATATAAGACTAGTTACGAATGAGCACCATAAAACGGGCCATGAGTAGGTTTTTAAAAAGTTACTCATTTGCAGTTGTTGGCATTCTTCCAAAGCTGAAAGTTTAAGTTATCCAATGGCACCAAGATAATGTTGTATCTTCAAAATCCTGGAAATTCCAAGTATTTGAATAATGATGGATGGATGGATGGATGGATGGATGGAGTCTTACGGCTTATCAGGCTTTGTAGGCTATGTAAGGCCATTGGTTGCGAAAAAGCGGTAGAGTTGTTTACAATAAGAGCAAGTCAAGTCATGATGTACCTAGTTATTTACCTCTTACGAATTGTATAGGGAGACGCGGTGGGTCTATTCTTACCACACACACGCACAAACACACACACACACACACACACACACACACACACACACACACACACACACACACACACACACACACCACAGGAAGGTATTTGAGTAAACATTGCATTGAAACCTCAGAGTTGTAGAAATTTGCTATACAAGGACTTCTGATTCATCTATCGTGCCAAGAGAAAAACCTTAATTAGGCTAGATTTGGGCTAAGAATTTTTTTTCATGTGCTCATTCACATGTTCATGCACTCTATGGCACCAAATCGACTCTCGAGTTGTAACAGAGGCAGAAAGTAGACAAAACAGTCAAATGCACCAATAGTTGTTCCCAGTTGATGTTACAGGGCTGTAAGTACATGGTGCTTGGTCACACGATTCACGGTGTTTAGACGCTGCATATGCAAAGACTTCAACCAGATTTGTACTGCCCATCGAGTCCTGCCGCAAGCCTCTGGTTTACTTTGCAGACACATCCATCGCTCCACGCTAGTGCAGCTAGCAACACACAGGGAACGGGTCGGCTTCCTTCAGTGCCACAGGAGAAAGACCAATGAAGAGAAAAGGTTGAGAAGGAACAAAGACAGAGAAAGACTTTTGGAGAGAAAATCTTGACTGAACCTACAGTATGTCGAGCAGCAGCATTTGTCGAAGATGGCGGTGTACAAGATAAGTTCTTGCTTTGCGGTGTATTCGTTGCGGCGCGAGTGATCACGCCAATATATGATTTTTTCAGAACGTGATTACAAAAGTGGGTGAAACAACGGACTGAAATGCCATAGGCACTTATCCTCTGACATCTCTACAACGTTCATCCATCTCGAATGGACGATTCAATAATCACCTTTGAATGAGAGAAAAATGTATGGCAATTATTTGTGTTGTTCCAGGAGACAAGACGTCTTTTGCCTGATCGAAATGAAAACCTGGGGTCGACAGGAGACGGTTATGAATTCGGTCCCGGAACAAGGACTTTTTTATGTTGACATGTTTTACTCAGACCTCTCTTTTTGCGCACACACTTTATTCATACCCTTTTTACATTGGCAGAATGGATACACCATTTCTTGCCAAAATCGAGGAGGGGGATGTTGGTGGAAATTGTTACTTCAACTAAGAAGACCACAGGTTAGCTCTCTGAGTAACCGTTCTAGGCACGTGTGTAAATCGATGTAGAAGTGTGCAAGTTAATGGACTAGCCTTAAAACCAAACCCAAGTGAGTGCCAGGACTCTTTCGTCGAAATTGCAGACTTGCTGCTCTGTATCGTGTGAAGAGAAATAGGGTATCGACGTTCGCTAGCAAGCGTTTTCAAAAATGGTTAGTGTTGCTAGCGAGTGTCCTTTATAAAGGTTAGCGTTGTTAGCAAGTTTGTTTTATTTATTTTTAATCAAAGAAGTTAGCGTTGTTAGCTTGTGTCGTTTCAAAAGGTTGGCGTTGTTAGCAAGTGTCTTGTCACAGGTTTAGAGTTGCCAGCAATTGCCTTTTTAAAGGGTTGGTTTTGCTAACAAGTGTCTCTTCAGGGGATTGGCGTTGGTGGCGGGTCTTGTTCATGAGGTTCACAGTTGCTCGAGGTGTGTTGACTCCTCTTTCCTGTTAGCCTTTATCTCCCTTCCTTTTCTTCCTCCAGCTTTCTTCTTCCCCCTTTTCGTCCGTTTGCCTGTCTCTTCACTCTGCAACTTCTAACCTGCCCCGCCTTCATCCGTTTGTCTTCGTTTTTGACTCACATGCGAAGCAAAAGTGAGTCTATGGTCTGAGCCGTGTCGTCCGTCCGTCCGGGCGTCCGTCCGGGCGTCCGTCCGTCCGGGCGTCCGTAAAAAACTTAAACGTTGGATTTTTCTCGGAGACTATTAAGTCTATCAACACCAAATGTGGCATGATGGTGTATGATGACAAGGCCTCAAAAAACATACATAGTGACTTGACCTTGCTTCAAGGTCAAGGTCACAGGAGCCATAAATGTGGTCTCAAAAACAGTCATTTTTCACATTTTCCCAATTTTCTCCCACGTTATTGAGAATGGCGACCTCAGCTACAAGTGGTATATAGGTCAAAGCAAGCCCTATCTATTGATACCAGTTTGGTTGACCTTGCTTCAAGGTCAAGGTCACAGGAGCTCTTCAAAGTTGGATCGTATACATATTTTGAAGTGACCTTGACCCTGAACTATGGCAGATAACTGTTTCAAACTTAATAATTATGTGGGGCACATGTTATACTTTCATCATGAGACACATTTGGTCACATATCATCAAGGTCAAGGTCACTTTGACCCTTATGAAATGTGACCAAAATGGGGTAGTGAACCTCTAAAAGTGACTATATCTCATGGTAGAAAGTGCCAATAAGCACCATTGTGCTTCCTATGTCTTGAATTAAAAGCTTTGTGTTGCATGACCTTGGATGACCTTGACCTTGGGTCAAGGTCACATGTATTTTGGTAGGAAAAATGTGTAAAGCATTTCTTTGTGTATGATGTCATTGGTAGGTTTAGTTGTTTGACCTTGACCTTGAAGGTCACCTGAAGGTCAAGGTCATATAAAGGTCAAGGTCAAGCATGTGAGTCGTATGGGCTTTGCCCTTCTTGTTGTCTTTGACTTCAGACTCTTTCTCCCATTTTCGTCATCATCATCATCATTGACGACGACAGTGACAACAAATACAACAATGAAACGCTCTCGCTATCCGTCATGTTTTAAATTAATCATCTGACCTCTGAAACTCGGCTCACTTTCTAAACCTGGCATTATTTCTGTCTGCATTGAACTGTGTCGTGATAAAACTCTACTCTCACTCGTATCGTAAATAAAGAATGACATTTCTACGTAGAAGTGACGCCCCCCATACTGTCGAAGACCCTGACTGCAGGATCCGCAGTTTTAGAATGAAGAAATCTCTGTCGTAAACTTCTCGCATTTTGTCCTCGGCGATCTGCCATGCTCTTCGTTGGTCCTTCAGCTTTCTGATCCACTGAATGTTTACGGGCGTGAAAAGCTCTAGAAACCGCTGAAGAGTAGTGTCCGACGTCGCATTCTTCATCACCTGTGCTGTAGCTCTATCCCACGTGACACATTCCATGTGACGTGCGATTTACTTCGTCCAAGTGCCATAATGTATGTGCACTTTAGACAGGACTGAATCTTGGCGCGCCATGTGCAGGGTCTTTCCGTGTTGAAGTGCGCAGAGATAGTGGTGTCAACTCCCATTCGCAGACGTTATCATCGCAGACCTGCCACCTATACCGATTTAATCGGAATCATACCGATTTTCCATGAAAATAATTCCTTACAACATTGATTTTCCGAATCCAAAGTCAAACATTGCGATTTTATTTTTATGAGTTTGGTGTGATACTACATTTTGGGGAACATCATGTTACAAAAAGGAGCATTATCCTGGGGCTCGTTTTGAAACACTTTGCAGCCTTGAAAGAGTGTGCTGCTCTAGGTCAAGTCGGCAGAGAGGTGGATTTCCTGGGTAGAAGCTTAGAGAGTGCCAAACTGCGAATGTTAACTGTACATAACGTTTACACATCTGTGAAACGTGTCGAAATATTGTTCAATGACACTTCATGTCACAGACTGGGCAGCAGGGGAAAATTCCTATCCTACCTCCCACCCCGACCCCCCCACCTCCGATCCCCCCACCTCACCATCCCCCATCCTTCCAAACCCCACCCCCATCACCCCGTGCCCCTCCACTTCCTGGTTTTAATTCCAGTTTTGAGTCTGGGAAATGTGGCAGGTCTGTAATGGGCTCTTTATGAGGAAGTTGTGGTCGAAGTCTTTGTTCTTCGAGGGCTCGACTGGGACCACGGCCTTTGAGACGAGCCATGGTATCGTAACTGGCAAACTTCGCTTGCTCTTCTCCACACTTCTTCTTCACACCGACTTGTCTCGTACAGAAATACAGATGAATACATGTACACGCATGCACACATACACACACACCCACGCACGCACGCACACACACATACACACACACACACACACACACACACACACACATACACACACATAAACGCATGCGCCTCAATTTGACAGACTGTAGACACAGCAAATACAGGATACCTAGACGAAGTGACAGCTAGACACAAGAACGATCGACAGACACGCACCTCACAACGACAGAAGAACACATTGACTAGACACAATAGCACAGCCCAGACCCACGCCACAGACACTTAGAGTATGAGATGCATGTCGGGGTGGAGTGGGTACATGCATACTTATTATAATTTCTCACACGGAAACTATAGATTCGTGCAGCAGACATGCAGTGGAGTGCAAACGTGACTTGGAAGTTAAATTATACATCTGCGAGTTTTAGAGCTGCTCGAAAAGAGTTCCATTATGGTACTGTTGTATTCGGTTTTTCATTACTGTGTCTCATTCCCTTTGACAATTTTTGAACATATTTCCTCCGGGTCAGGTGATCTAAAAGAGTTTGATAACGGAAATATGTTGAACCCACTGGTCTTCTCTACACTATGAAAATGCTATCCTAGATGTTGATGACTGTCTTTCATGTCCTTTATTTCATTTGTAATTTCTCACACGACCAATGGTGGAGAATTTTACTGTTTTCGTTACATGCCATTCTTGCAACGTCGTTTATATGAAAGATTTCCCCTCTGAGCAATGCAATAGTTTTTGGTATATATTTAATCTATGACAATCTATTTTATTTAAACTCATGGCACATAAGTGAAAAGACCTTACCAAAAGTACGGTGTATATTTTACATCAAGTGTATGCATCAGGTTTATACAACTGTCTGGAATAAACTTTACTACAAGAAGTTTTTTCACTTCATTTCTTCGTGTGAATTCTCTTTTTTTCGTTTGATTTCTGGAAAACAACCAGAATTGGACAGATGGGGATATGTTAATGACATAGAATCGCAGAATGAGTTGCGCCCCTTCACAAACAAAGGAAAATGCTATTTCCTGTGCTGATACTTGGATAATGCTTCACGGTGCAGAGGTTACCATAGAAAAATTATGCGTTCTGTAGGTTGAAACAGTTGGGGGGGGGGGATGTGAAGGAATGGAATGGAAGATTAATTGCCCGCAAGACTCACACATGAGTGCGCAAACTTCCACCAAGGAAGACATCACCCGTTCTCTTCCATGGTCTATATTATAATTAATTCATGCAGGATGTTCTGCTAGCCAGGCCTGACGCTACGAAGTGGCTGAAACTGAAAGAACATGTCTATGCTGGACCAAAGATTATAGGTTACCTATAATCTTTGGCTGGACGCATGCAACGACGTCATCAATAGTTAGATAGCATCAATGTCTTGATTTGCGATAACATTAATTATTTTGTTGATCGTAAATATTCCACAATGAGTTAACGGATTGATAAACTCCCAAATTCAATGAACTTTTTATTGGGTGAAATTCTGATTTTCCGCCAAATTTCATCAGGATCTGTTGATTGTGAACTTATGGAGTATTTTGCGTGATAACGACCAATCGAGGGGTAAAACATAATGAATATGGTGAATGTAAAAATCTCAACACGTTGAAACAGCAATTATCAATTTCTTGCAAAGTTCAGGAATGGGGGGGAATAACTCAATAAGTAGTCTCCGGCAGACTTCTGTCCACAGCAGGGAACAACGCAACAGCCTATAGCTGGCATATATCGGGGGATGACTAATCAGCTAGGTGTGTGAATAAGTGGGCTGAGACAGCGAATGTTGTCGTTGGCATTGCACAGCACCAAAAAGGCAAAGTCCGAAAGTTCAGTAAGAGAGGTATGCGTAACTGCTTTCTTCCCTCAGAATGAAAAGAATTAACTTATCAAGTACAGACAACAATGAAAGCAGACTTGAGCTGATGAGAACACGATCCTGCTACCGCAGGATGGGCAGATAAATTGAAGATGACGAATGAAGTTTTACGGCCCAGCAGCCTTCGTAGGCTATTTGGGGCCAATGATCACGAAAATCACAACAGCTGGTACAGAGTAAGGCTGAAATGGTCGTTGTCCCCAACATTTCCGGACACTGTACCTGAGGTACTCTGTCCGATAGATTAAAAAATGATTTTGAAATACTTCGGTAACATTTATAGATTTCATATTTTCTGGGATGGTTTGTGCATGGATGAAGATGACTTTGGAGCCAAAATACGAAAAGCAAATCAAGGGAGTGTGGCTTTAAAGCGCTCATAAATTATCGGACAGAGTACCTCAGGTACAGTGTCCGGAAATGTTGGGGACAACGACCATTTCAGCCAGAGTAAGAGCAAGCGATCGTCTCGATTTCTCAAATTATTCGCCTCGGAATCACGGGACGCGGTGAGTCAATTCTTAAACCCACCCACCCCCTCCCCCCCTTCTTACAGGAAGATGGAGAGAGAGAGTTGATTTGCTGGTTCATTGATTGATTGATTCTCATTTATGTAGTTAAAATAATGTTGGCTCTGTGTTCAAATAACTGTATCCCTTCAGAGTAACCACTGCACGCACAACTCCCCACCCAGGAGTAAAAAAACCGGGTGTCTGCAGAATCTTCACATTGTTGAAGGTGGCAGACTAGAGAAAGAAGAAGAAGAAGAAGAAGAAGATGAGAACTTAGATTTGTCGCCCTTGGAAGATCCAGCGTCGAAGTCGCAAAGAGTTCAAATATGGCGGCACTTGCGGGATCCGGCATCGGGGTAAATACGCCGATTTGTGTTGCACACCTGTATTTATGCTTAAAGACTGTAATTATGATACATTTTAATTTGAGTTGGCTCTTCTTTCTGTTGACATGTGATTTGTTTGTGTAACCAAAGACTGAAAGTTACTTGAGAGGTTTACGGTATGCTGCGATTGTAACGTACGTATTCACTGATCTGCTGCTCCAGCTCAGCGCAGTTTATAGAATCCGGATCGGTACAAGGGTTTCCTTCAGTACTTCAGATTATAATCTTTTGTAGTCGCAATTTTATTCACAACTACTGAGGGTCAATATGTAGGCTGTAGCGTTATCCCATTTCAAATTTTAAATGTAGCTCCGAGTCGGTTGAGTTCAGTTTCACCCTCGCAAAAAAACAAGAATGACAAGAGCAATAACTGCGGAGAGACAGTGTCGGAACGTACATTGTGACGGATAAGGAATGCAGTTTTAGTTGACCAGTTTAAGGAAAAGATTAGTTAAATCGCCATTAATGAGGTCGGTCTTATACGGGCCAATTCCAGTGTGTAAACGAATTGTCATTATTTAGGGGTCTTCATCTTAAGTTTATTCTTAGCTGCAATGTTGAAATGTTTGTTTGTTTATGACCTAACACTTTTTGGCATTCCTGCTACCATGATAGGAGTTAAATTTGTTGAAATTGTTTTGGTTGTAACACGTCACTTGTTGTGTTCAGTTACTTTCAATATTGTAACACTTTAAATGACAAGAAAGTTGCACAGCAAAACACAGTATGAGTCTGCTAGTATGCTATTTATATCTTAACTTCAAAAGGACAGCTTAGAGCATGAGTGGAAAGAATACAGAGAGGTTAGACCCAAAGAAAAAAGCTGTGGTTATAGTAACTTGGCAAAACTAAAGAGGGTTGATAGGTTTGTCTGAATTTTAGTTTTAAAAAATTAAAAAGAGCCCAGTTAAACATAAATCACAATTTCTCTTTAGCAAATTTTTTTAAATACTTTATGTATTTTTCTGAGTGCTCATAGGACAGGGAAGATGAGACAGCACACAATTTATTGATTTTCATCCATTTATAATGTTATTCCCTTTTATTCTTTCTTTCTTTCATGAGTTTAAAAAGTGTTGGGTCAACAGAAAAAAAGGTTAGTCAGGTTACCATAACCACAACTCTTTTTTAGGGTGGGTGGGGGAGGGGCCTAGTTACAGAGATGGCATGGTTTTTTTCAGATTCAGCTTCAGAGTGCCTTTGGCAAGTCTCTGCCACAACGGTGCTTTGATGTGGAAAGTCTCCTCAAAACCACCAGCACCAAGGTAAAGATGCCTCTTCGTCTTTATCTCTCCTGTCAATTTTTACCCCTGTCAGTGTCATCATGATTTGATAGCTCTTCAGTTTTGTCCAGCCATTTGTCTATCATCCATCCCTTCACTCATCCATCCATCCATCACTCCATCCATCAACCATCCATCTATCCATTCTTCTGTCTATCCACCCATCCATCCCCATCCAAACAACAAACCAACCATTCATCCATCCATCCATCCATCATCTCATCCAACGAACCAACCAACCAGCCTGCCCGCCCACCTGCCTGCCTACCTACCAACCAACCAACCAACCTACCTTCTGTTCATACATTATTCAATCCATGCATCCATCACTCCATCTATCACTCCATCTATCTTACCATCCAACCAATGAACCATCTGACCAACCTTCCATCCATCCATCCATCCATCCATCCATCCATCCATCCATCCATCCATCCATCCATCCATCCACCCATCATCTTCGTTTTTTACTGCAGGAGCTCAGAAACCTGTTCAAGCCCCTTGTGGAGAACATCTTTGGGTTTGAGACAGAGCCAGGATGGAGGTTGGACATGGTCCACAAGAGCAACTCTGTGGAGTTCAAAGCGCTGCTGCAGCTGCTGGGCCCGGAGGGCGCCATGTTCAATCTGATCAACAGTCTGCAGGCAGATCCCTACCTCTGGTACCCCTTCCCCGTCTCCGCACTGCCGGTAAGTGCTGCATGTCCTCTCTGGGGCCTGGTGTTTTGGTGGTGGTGGTTGTAAGAGTGTGGTTTGTATACATGTGTGATGTGGGGGGCTTTGGGGGTGGGGTAAGGGTGGGGGCAGGTGTGATGCGTGTGTGTGAAGGGAGATGTGTTTGTGTGAGTTTGTGCATGTGTGAATTGTGTGTGTACGTGTGGGTGAATAGTGTGTGTTCATGTTTAATTATGTGTGAATATGGTGTGCGTGTGTGTTTGTGTCTCTGTGTGTGCTTGTGTGTGTGCGCATCCACATATGAATGGTATGCACAAAGTGTGTGTGGTGCTGCAATGTATGCACTCTTCTATGGTGTCCCAATGGGTGGCCTGGTGCTCCTTTTGTGTTCTCGGTCAAGAAAAAGTCACAGACCCTGGGCCGAATGTCTCATCATGCTGCATGATGGTGTTGTCTGTCATCTGTAAAGTCTTGGTTCCTGAATGCCACAGTGATAGATGTGTGAGAATCTTTAGTGCATCTGCTGGTTTTGGAGCAGATCTATGAACTTGCAGTAGGAAATCAATGAATTTAAAGGAGACATGATCATCATAAGATCAGTTTTAATACCAAGGGATGTGACAGTGTATTTGAAAACCTAACTTGTTTTGTTATCAAAGAAAGACCTTATGACGTGCATTTGTTTAGTTCTAATTGATTTAAAAACCATTTTGTCAAAGTGGTTTTGCTGTTGCTTCGTGCAGGCTCCAACTCGCCGCCTTCTGGATGAAGGAGCAGTTCCTACATTTTTCTCTACACGCCTTCAGCAGCAGAACATGGGCACCCCTGTCCTTGCTCTCTGTATCCTCTGTAGTGGTATGGAGAACCATTGTGCATGAGATGGTAATGAATGCATGTTACTGTTAGATGGTAATACATAGTACTTGTCACATTGTGTGATCATTTTGGTGAGTGATGATCTTGACCTACCTGCTTCACTTCCTTGTGATTTTGTTGACTCACATGCGAAGCAAAAGTGAGTCTATGTACTGAGCCGTGTCGTCCGTCCGTCCGGGCGGGCGTCCGGGCGTCCGTCCGTAAAAAACTTAAACGTTGGATTTTTCTCGGAGACTATTAAGTCTATCAACACCAAATGTGGCATGATGGTGTATGATGACAAGGCCTCAAAAAATATACATAGTGACTTGACCTTGCTTCAAGGTCAAGGTCACAGGAGCCATAAATGTGGTCTCAAAAACAGTCATTTTTCACATTTTCCCAATTTTCTCCCACGTTATTGAGAATGGCGACCTCAGCTACAAGTGGTATATAGGTCAAAGCAAGCCCTATCTATTGATACCAGTTTGGTTGACCTTGCTTCAAGGTCAAGGTCACAGGAGCTCTTCAAAGTTGGATCGTATACATATTTTGAAGTGACCTTGACCCTGAACTATGGCAGATAACTGTTTCAAACTTAATAATTATGTGGGGCACATGTTATACTTTCATCATGAGACACATTTGGTCACATATCATCAAGGTCAAGGTCACTTTGACCCTTATGAAATGTGACCAAAATGTGGTAGTGAACCACTAAAAGTGACTATATCTCATGGTAGAAAGTGCCAATAAGCACGATTGTGCTTCCTATGTCTTGAATTAACAGCTTTGTGTTGCATGACCTTGGATGACCTTGACCTTGGTCAAGGTCACATGTATTTTGGTAGGAAAAATATGTAAAGCATTTCTTTGTGTATGATGTCATTGGTAGGTTTAGTTGTTTGACCTTGACCTTGAAGGTCACCTGAAGGTCAATGTCATATAAAGGTCAAGGTCAAGCATGTGAGTCGTATGGGCTTTGCCCTTCTTGTTGTTTGATGTCATAGCATCAGCGTAGGTATTGTGATGCTTGTAACACCTTACCTGCTCTCGTACACCTAATTTGGGGGGGGGATGTTAGTTCATTTTGTAGTTCTGGATTTGCTTCTTTCCTTTGCCCACCATGTCTCCCTATGCCCACCATGTCTCCCTATGGCTATGCCCACCATGTCTCCCTATGCCCACCATGCCTCCCTATGCCCACCATGTCTCCCTTTGCCCACCATGTCTCTATGCAATTCATAAAAGGCTAATGAATAGGGGAATTGTTACTTGAGCTTACTAGTTTTCATTGATTCAGTGATACATGGCCTTGCATAGCCTACAAAGGCTGATACCCCAGTAAAACTCCACCTATCCATCCATTCTTTCCTTTGCAGAGGTTCTACACATATATTCATACTTTTCTTTATCTCCTCTACCAACGAACCACTGCATCTGAAAAAGTAGTCCTAGTTGGTGTGTTGTGAAAGCACTCTGCTTGAATAATTGACATGCATATCTCCTAAGAGGTAATGAAAAGGAGATAAAACATTTATTAATGTTAACAGCTGCTTGTGGAAGAGAGTCTGGGGACAGTCCTTAATTCTTTCATATTCAGTTGATAGAAGTCAGTACACCCGCCTTGAATATGGCTTGGTAAAAGTCAATATGAAGAGGGCGAGTCAGTTCGACATGTGTTTACCATGAATCTAAGGCCCAAGCATGGCAATGGTCAGCGTGGTTCCATTCTAGAATGGTGTTTGAGTTCATATTTCTATTTTCAGATCCCTCTATGGGTTGGGGGTTAAAAGAATAGACCCACCGTGTCTCCCTACACAATTCATAAGAGGCGAATAAGCAGGGACATCGTGGCTTGAATTGCCTTTACTTGGACCTATTCTATTTCTAGTGATGATCGTGCTTAATGACCTTACATAGCCTACAAAGGCTGATAGTCCATAAAACTCCAGACAGCCAGCCATCCTATTTTCAGATGCTAATTTGCTCCCAGAGGATGGGAAACTGATGCACTTGTCTCTGGACACAGTCATCTCTGGACAGCTGCACTAGCAACATGCATATATGATCTGAATTTGCTTTCAATTCAACCAACAGTGCCTGTCGCGAGCAGGTTGGGTTTTGAATGTTAATGTTCTCGTTCATGTACTTGTGTAGTTGCAGCGTGATAGCGCACCTCTTGTCTCTGTTTTTTCTCTCTCTTTTGGGTTCGGGAAAATTGTGACGTCATCAAACAAGCTTGAGTCGACGTCACTGGGGTTGGCCAGAGTTTTTTGAAAAAGGATTTTTTGGCAAGACCGTTTCGAGCGGCGGGTGCCAATGAACAGGTTTTAGCCTGGAGTGGCGCGACTTCTGTTGCCCCAGTGTGTGGCGTGGCTTCTGCCAGCCCAGAATAGATAAAGACCACATTGTCTTTGTTCGGTGTAGACCGCCAGACATCGTCACCAGGGGAAGGGCCGGGTTCTTCCATGTGAGTATTTGTTGTGTGTAAATGTCGTTGTGTAAGTTTTCACTAGGTTGTGAGTTTGCTGTTTTAGGGGCGGGTGGGGAAGTTGAGATAGGTAATGGAATTTCCGAACTGTGGTTTTGACGTTAAAAATCGTTTCATGGTTCATGGTAGGATTGCTGTTTTGATTTGCGGTATTTGAGTAACAGTTAAGATTGCTTGAAATGGGCCTAGTTCGTGGAAAGGCTAAGACAGTGTTTTGACGGAGTACCGTCATGTTTGTGACGGGTTTGAGTTGTGAATTGTGTGCTATGCATTATGCTATAGTTGCTAATTCTGGCCATTTAGGCCTGGGTGTTTTTATTCCGTTTACATGGTCCACGTCCTGCGTCATCCAAGGTCCTTGATGCTTCCCCTTGAGGTCGACATCGGCCAGAGTCTTCACTGTTAAACATCGCCGTCGTCATCGTCCAGGGGCCAGCCGCTCCTCATCGCTGTCATCATCATCCAACGTTCCCCGTTCTGCGGCTTGTCGCAGAGGGAGGCCATGAGACAGTGGGGTCGGCTGTAGTGGTTTGGTACTGACGTGAGAGACAGTGTTGGACAGTCAAGGTGTTGTGTGTGGACGGGCAAGTGACGGCGTTGGACAGTCGTGGGGAAAGTTGCCCCGGCGTGAGAGAGTCCGCTGGTTGAGCAACCGTTTTTGTTGTTGTGGGGTTTGGGGGACTGTGGGGTATTGTTGTGGCTCAGTCCGTGGCCAACCGTTGGGTTTTTGTGTGATTTGTGAGGAATGTATTTTCACATGTGTTTGGGTTAGGATGTGCGGGTAGTATTGTTTCATCTTTCCATTGTTAGATTGCATAAGTGTGAGTCATCAATCATTTATTATCATTGCCATCCATCATTTTCACCTCCTTTCATTCATTTTGCGGGTTTGTTGAAGTATAATTAAATTCTTATTGGTTAAATAGCAGTTTTGAGTTCCTGACTTCCTCTGCATGAGAGGGTAAGGTCCCACCCAGTGGGTGTGGGCGCGACACAGCCTGTCTTAGTTTCACCACCTAGCACAAGAGGGTTAATTGAAAATTTTTACTTTACCACTAGTACTACTTCAACCAGTGCCCATTTCGTGTTGACACTGAGGCCAAAAATCCTTGACGGCTTGCAAGCGGCCCTGGAGTTCTACCTGTGTCACTTTGCCTATGCGCTGGTGCGGCCAGGTCGGGGGCCAGGGGAGAGCATGATCTGGAGCCAGCTTCTGGACAACCTGTACCCGCATCTGGCACTGGACTATCTGCTCTTCTTCCTGCCCTTCTCCCGCCGCAAGCCAGAGCCTGGCTTTCCCAGCCAGCAGCCCTCACGCAGCCCGGTCTCCCCTACCCGCCCCTTCCTCAGGTACGCTCTGGCCCTTGCTCCTTCCCCAGGCTTGGGATGCATGACCCAAGACAAGACCGTTTCAGTTCTGGACTAGATGCCTGGAGTAGTCTAGACCTCCATGTGTGACCCTCCACCGCTGAATGAGACTGGCGTCATCCAGCCTCATTTCGAGACATCGGCCAAAGAGAGTGAAAGGGGTTAGGTATATCGGTGATGAGATTTGGATGGATTTTGGAACCTGCAGCGATTTGTTTATTGCACATCATGTTTTTCTGAGCTTTCCATCTGCAGGTGGTCAGCTGAGTGAATATACTGCGTTTATGCTAGCCACCATGATGACAACACAGCGTTGCCATATAGTATTATACACATTGACTAAACTTTTAAAAAGCCATTTTCTCGAAGTGTTTTACCAGTGGGTACCAATCTTCTATAGCTCATAAATTTGTCATTATTTCTCATGTTTTCAAGCTGTTTATATCATTGGAAAGGAAAATGTCTCCACTTTACAACCACATGCATAGCTAAGAATTTCTTGAAGGGAACACTTACATGGTGGATGGTCACATTAAAAAAAGAATATTGCAGGCTTTTGACTAACATTTTCTGCATGCAGTTTTACAAGACTTATTCCCAGGCTACATACTGCTGTAGTATGGTCTTATAGTATAGTTATACATATGCTTCCATTTGTATATTAAACTCCAGGTTTGGTCAGAGCTTTGGCTCATGAGGAAAATGAAGACACAGGGAGCTTTTGTATTGCAAGCAGCTCCAATAACCCAGCATATTTGGAAATGGTATTCTTATCACGAGCACTTTTTCCTGTGGGAGACATCATACAGACATTCTGCCTCCCGTTTTTCAACAAGGCATCTCATGCATTTCTCATCCATGATTTCATGCAGAAATAGTCTTGCAGTATACTATAAGTGTCTTGACTGTGGAATATCACAAAAAATACTCTGTAAAATATTCCAGAGACTTTGTTAATAGAGGAGAGGTTTGGCACAGGGTTGGCACACCATGCTCACTTGAGGGGGAAAAAGAAAGTGGCAGGTTGGATCCATTGATGGGTGAAAAGTCTCAATGTAAGAGCAAGAACCTTTACCTTTATCTTGTCCAAATGTTCCCGTGTTGGTTGCAGGCAGCGGTACTCAAGTGGATCTCCCCCCTATGGTGGAAGTGGACAACGCTTCTACAGCTCCCCTGTCTTCTCCCCCTCCCGTCCCAGTCTGCTTCGATCCAGTCTGACTGCCACCCAGAAAGTTCCCACCCCGTCTGCCTCACCTGTCTTGGAACACCCTGAGACAGAGACTTGGCGGGCAGAAACGGTGCTACAGGTGTGTGCAAGAGCATCTCTGCCCCAAGATAATCACATGGCTACCAAATGAAGAACAGTGAAGTTAAGGAGGATAAAGTAAGAGGTGCAATTGAGATGTAGCTGTGGCTAGAGGCAGTATGGAAATGACAGCAAGGGGCAGTGTATGGTGTTATGGTATGATAGGTGTTAGACATTGATATGCTTCAAAGCAAAAATTTGACATTTCTGATAAAGTGATATATTACTTTTTTATGCTTTTTGACACACCATGTTTCAAGAACCAGGACATGCTAGCAAGATGTATTTCATGAAATGCCTGATAAGTTAGTAGAATATACAGTATAGGTAGGCCTTTTTTTTCTTCTTCAGAATTCAAATGTGGACTTTATTTTCAATGTTGTCAATTCTCTCTCTGTGTTTTTTATTGCAGATTTTTGTGGAGTTTTGGCTGAACCAGAATTCTCTGGATATGGAGCGGCAGTGCTTTTCCCATTCAGTATGTTGAGCTTTGCAATTTGATGAGCAAGCACATGAAATAATGTTTTGGAAACTTCTGATTTGAATGCCAAAGAATCATTACAAATGACCTGGTTTATTAAGAGCATGAGTAAGATTCTAATAATTTGTGTTGTTTCACTGTGTATGTCTGGGTCTCATGGGATGAGAATTTAAGGGCAAATGATTCACTGGCAGTTTACTCACTTGGAGTCTTTTTGATACTTGCAAATGCTTGAGTCACAGACTTGGGTTAAACTACTTTGGAATCTAGCAATCTCAGAACTGGCAAATTATAAATATGATTATCAGATTACAATTTTATATATTTTTTAATCCTGTAATTAAAACGAAAATGAGATAAAATTCTGTTGAATGGCAGTGGCATTCACCCAGCAACTGCAGCTTGCAGAAGAGCATATACTCTGTGGTTTTGATCTCCACTCCTGACATTCAAGGCCCTTTGTCTGCTGTAGCGACTGTCGCCTCGACATGTCCCTGCACCAGATTTCAACCCTTTCTCCTACCTGTTTGTGAGTAAAGACTAATAGTGGGGGACGTTTGCATGCAGATTTTTTCAAATACAACTCCCTTTTGCCCGGAACTCCTGCCTGCTTCTGATTCTGACCCTGAATGTGCTACTCCTCTACCCACCGCTAACCCCTGCAAGGAAAGCCTCCCATGTGCTGGCAGATGGAATGCTTGTAGTCTATGGATCATTATTTTCATCATGGCTCTCTTGCAATTGGCATTGTCGGTGTTTGAGTTGATCTTTTGCCTTCTTTGGTTTGCCTCAAAAGTGCGTAGTGAGATGGCTGATACTTTGTTTAGCATTGGGAACAAGTGCTTGTTCTTAATCTTTTTTCTGTGGTTGGCAGATATGCCACAACTGGCAGGATCTTTTCTTGTGCATGTGTAGCTGTCTTGGCCTACTGTCAACATAGGACGGGACGGAAATGTTGTCGTGGAGATCACAAGAAAAAGTTTAGATGGGCAAGTAGAGTAGGAAGGAAGAAGAGAAAGAATGAACTTTGGATGCATGTAAGAGAAGTCGTTTAAATTTTGAGAAAAAAGTTTGATAATTTTGTTGTCAGTTTATAAAAGTTATTTTTTTTAAATGTTGTTTCAGTCACAGCCAAATGAATGCCCAGAAGTGTTTGCTTATAAATACTTGTTAAAATAAAAAAAACTTGAAGTGAATTAACGCTATGGGTTAAAAAAGGGGGTTTAAAAATTGTCCCACAATAATCAGACCTCCAACAATCAATTTTTTTTTGTACCATAGTTATGCAGAAAATACTTAATTTGGGTGTGTGTGTGTTCGATTTGTCAGTTTTTTAAATGAATATTTTATGCAAAGTCACTTTAACTTCCCTCCATTTTGTATACTTTTTATGGTTATTGGGTGAAGAGATGAAAATATCCTTTATCATACCAACCCCCCAGAAAAACTGCAAAATATATCAGATTTGAACAAACTATTTGTTAGTCTTATGGAGAGACAACAAATGCAGCTTTTGACCACTGCGATAACACAACTTTCTCTTTCAATGAAACTCTAGAACTCAATTGCTTTCAGGATTGATGTTGTTGTAATAAACACAGAAAACAGTATCAATGAAGTTTAATCATACAGCCTGTCTTACATGGGATCATGTATCTGTGCCAGTTTTTAAGTTTTCATGTCATAAATAGAAATGAAAAGAATGCAACTGTCTGGAAAACTCATATTTTCTCATTCAAGTCATTGGTTCCTTTTTGCAAATCTTTTTTATTTTCTGTGGTGACAGTCTTCCCATTATTAGCAATTACATAATCTCCAGTTGCCACATGAGCATGCAATTTCGATGTTTGTGAAAATTATGGGTTGTGGATTTCTGTAACTCTCTAAATAGACATGTGGTCAAGTCCTCAGGCCCACAAAGCATGACGTGACAAAATACCTGTTTTGAAAGGGGATGAGGTGGGGGCAGAATTAAGACCTCGGAAAAGCAATGCAATTTATTCTTGGACCATCCATCCCCCTGTGGGTTCGGGGGAAGAATTGACCCACTGCCTCTCCCTACACGATTCCTAAGATGCAAATAACTAGGGACGCCGTGACTGGATTACGTTTTCTCTAAACTGTTTTAGTGATTTTCGTGCTTAAATAGCCTACAAAGGCTGATAGGCCGTAAAACACCATCCATCCATCCCTTTCTTTGGCAAAATTAAACTGTTAAAGACACCCACCGCGTCTCCCTATGCGATTCCTAAGAGGCGAATAACTAGGGACACCGTGACTTGATTAGTGTTTACTCCAAACTGTTCTAAAGATTTTCTAATGGCCTTACATAGCCTACAAAGGCTGATAGGCCGTAAAACACCAACCAATTGGACTATCCAGAACCAATGGCAAATACTTTTTTTTGGTAATAATCTCTTTTTTTTCTTTTTTAAGGGTGATTTAATTTGTGTTTGCTTTTCCAGGAGTCTTCACAATTTATTTCCCTTTTTCTTTGAGGTATTTTGTCATGTCATGACCTGAAGGCCCTCAACAGCAATAAGTCTGCATTTTGATTGCTCATCCTTTTTATTTCTATTTTGGTCAAGGGACTCAGCATGGAACATGCATGATTTATTAGTTTTTTTCTTCTGAAGTATGAAAATTGTTGATAATGTCACTGTCCATTCATATCTGTTTACAGGATTTTGCTTGATGGAGTGCTTTGACTTTTTATCATCGAGATTTTTCCACAAGCCGTTTTTACTTTCTTACTTTTGGAGCCTTGGAATATGTAGCAGCAGCCTGCGTGTGTTTATGCTGGAAACTCCTTGCGAGGTCTAAAATACATCATTTTGTATATGATTTTTGTGGTGTGCAAATGCCACGTTTGTCAGAAAATCTTAGTAGCAACTAAAGATTCATGTCTCAAATTTCTTTCCTGCTAATTTTGTATTCGTGGAGTGTGAGTATAAGGGCACGGAAGAACAAAATAGAGCACTACCTGGTAGCGCTGAGGTTACGTACCATTTTCGACCGTGATGTGAACGTGGGGGCTTCGACCGTGCAAGTGAAATCTCCCCTATCTGCTCTCCGTTCACTGTTATTGTTCCAAAAATAACTCAGACCAGAGGGAGAAAGGTAGTGGTCTCATTTTCTAAACCTCAAACTTGGTAATGTCGATTAATATGCACTGAAAACACCTATCAAAACTGCTAAAAATTAAACTCTCTTTCTCACTTTTTCTACGGTCAAACGATTGAATAAAACATAGCAGAACCTATATGTTTCAAAAAAGGAAGTACTGCTGAATATGATGGATACAAAACTAATGTCATAATCATCATGCAAAATTACCGCCAGCTAATCAAAGTGGGGTACCCCACTGAAATCGAAGTCCCCTTTGTTTACAATAGCAAGTGAAGCTGCATGTGATCAACATCACAATCAAAGTCACGTTTGCAGACAATCAGGAAAATATCCACTATCACACGTTTGTGCATTGTAAGGAGGAATGTATGCCGAATGCGATGGATACAAAAGTAAAGTCGTAAAGGCCGTAAACCACCAAACAATTGGGGGACTATCCAGAACCAATGGCAATACTTTTTTTGGTAATAATCTCTTTTTTTTCTTTTTTAAGGGTGATTTAATTTGTGTTTGCTTTTCCAGGAGTCTTCACAATTTATTTCCCTTTTTCTTTGAGGTATTTTGTCATGTCATGACCTGAAGGCCCTCAACAGCAATAAGTCTGCATTTTGATTGCACATCCTTTTTATTTCTATTTTGGTCAAGGGACTCAGCATGGAACATGCATGATTTATTCATTTTTTCTTCTGAAGTATGAAAATTGTTGATAATGTCACTGTCCATTCATATCTGTTTACAGGATTTTGCTTGGTGGCATGCTTTGACTTTTTATCATCGAGATTTTTCCACGATCCGTTTTTACTTTCTTACTTTTGGAGCCTTGGAATATGTAGCAGCAGCCTGCGTGTGTTTATGCTGGAAACTCCTTGCGAGGTCCAAAATACATCTTTTTGTATGTGATTTTTGTGGTGTGCAAATGTCACGTTTGTCAGGAAATCTTAGTAGAAACTAAAGATTCATGTCTCAATTTTTTTTCTGCTAATTTTGTATTCGTGTAGTGTGAGTATAAGGGCACGGAAGAACAAAATAGAGCACTACCTGGTAGCGCTGAGGTGCGCAGCGGTCACTGGCTACGTACCATTTTCGACCGTGATGTGAACGTGGGGGCTTCAACCGTGCAAGTGAAATCTCCCCTATCTGCTCTCCGTTCACTGTTATTGTTCCAAAAATAACTCAGACCAGAGGGAGAAAGGTAGTGGTCTCATTTTCTAAATCTCAAACTTGGTAATGTCGATTAATATGCACTGAAAACACCTATTAAAACTGCTAAAAATTAAACTCTCTTTCTCGCTTTTTCTACGGTTAAACGATTGAATAAAACATAGCGGAACCTATATGTTTCAAAAAAGGAAGTACTGCTGAATATGATGGATACAAAACTAATGTCATAATCGTCATGCAAAATTACCGCCAGCTAATCAAAGTGGGGTACCCCACTGAAATCGAAGTCCCCTTTGTTTACTATAGCAAGTGAAGTTGCATGTGATCAACATCACAATCAAAGTCACGTTTGCAGACAATCAGGAAAATATCCACTATCGCACGTTTGTGCATTGTAAGGAGGAATGTATGCCGAATGCGATGGATACAAAAGTAAAGTCGTAAAGGGCGGACAAAATTTCCGCCAGCTAATCAAAGCGGGGCTATCCACTGTAACCAGCACGTCAAAATCGAGGTCGCCTATGTTTACAATGGCAAGCGATTCAGCTTCTGCGCTCAATCACCATCAGCATCAACGTCACGTTTGCAGACAATCGGAAGCATACACACTAGCATCTTTGCATGCACAGAAAGAGAAATTAAGGCTAAATGCGTTGGATACCAAACTAATGCCGTAAAGGTCACGCAAACCCTACACTACTCAATTTAGACCAGGAAAACCCTTTGGATGTCAAGGTTGCCTTGGCTTGATTACTATAGTGACCAGAATGGCGTCATCAAAATCAAAATTACGTTTACGGACAATCAGTATCATATACATTAAGCATCTTTGCCTGCAGTTGAAAGAGGAATTTATGCTGACTGCAGTAAATACAAATAAGATACTTTGTCATGCAAACATCGTGCAAGCCAATCAAAGCAGACAACAACGTTAATCATGGATACACGTCTGTATAATGATAAGCCCAGTCGAGTCAACCATGGCATCCAAAGACTTCCGCGCCATTAACCGCAGAATCTGAATCATTTTTTAACAGAATAGAGAGTTTTCTCGGTGACTTGCTTGGTGACTTAGAAAACTGATATCTTTTAAGGTATGTTGTGGTTGAATGAATCAAAGTTTGCATGGCAAATGCCTGAATTGATGTTGTTTCTTTCAGTAGTAGAAGCTTGTGCAATAACTGCTTTGTGGATGTGGGAGAGCTTGATGATCAAGCTGCTTTTTGACTCACATGCGAAGCAAAAGTGAGTCTATGTACTGAGCCGTGTCGTCCGTCCGTCTGTCCGTCCGTCCGTCCGTCCGTCCGTCCGTCCGTCCGGGCGTCCGTCCGTCCGTCCGTCCGTCCGTCCGGGCGTAAAAAACTTAAACGTTGGATTTTTCTCGGAGACTATTAAGTCTATCAACACCAAATGTGGCATGATGGTGTATGATGACAAGGCCTCAAAAAACATACACAGTGACTTGACCTTGCTTCAAGGTCAAGGTCACAGGAGCCATAAATGTGGTCTCAAAAACAGTCATTTTTCACATTTTCCCAATTTTCTCCCACCTTAGCTACAAGTGGTATATAGGTCAAAGCAAGCCCTATCTTTTGATACCAGTTTGGTTGACCTTGCTTTAAGGTCAAGGTCACAGGAGCTCTTCAAAGTTGGATTGTATACATATTTTGAAGTGACCTTGACCCTGAACTATGGAAGATAACTGTTTCAAACTTAATAAGTATGTGGGGCACATGTTATACTTTCATCATGAGACACATTTGTTCACATATCATCAAGGTCAAGGTCACTTTGACCCTTATGAAATGTGACCAAAATGGGGTAGTGAACCACTAAAAGTGACTATATCTCATGGTAGAAAGTGCCAATAAGCACCATTGTGCTTCCTATGTCTTGAATTAACAGCTTTGTGTTGCATGACCTTGGATGACCTTGACCTTGGGTCAAGGTCACATGTATTTTGGTAGGAAA